>JAVTVY010003816.1:0-39810 GCA_036873755.1 Hanleya hanleyi | reverse complement strand
GTTTTGTTAAAGATTTTACATATATTTGATGCCGAAGACCAGAACCCATGTCTATTTTAACCGCACATCATTTAGGTGTGGAATGCACCCTGACGTTACTACCATGACTTCAGCAATGGGAATGACGTTACTGCCGAGACGTCACAGTATGGCGTTAGAATGAAATTGATACAATGTTGCGACCGAAGGTAAAAACATGTTAATCGTCCAGACTAACCACGCCTCCTGATGGAATCTTTACACGACGAAACCCATCAAATCGTCCAGTCTCTATTTTAAAAATATATATATATTTTTTTTCATTCTATATTTATTTATTTATCAAACGTACATATTTATTAAAGATCATTTTATTATTATTAAATAGTACATATGAAATAGAGACTCATACAGTCGAGGGAGATCACTTCCAAGCAGCTCTTGTAAAAGTTTCATTTTGCAGTATGCGCAAAGACGTTTCCGCGCAGGTTTTTTGGGGGGATTTTGGATTTTTGAACTTTATACGAACAATTTGGGCTTGAAAGACATACTTCTGTTTATCTGAGACAGCCCAAATTGTTACGAATTTCTAGTTCAATATCTTCTCCACATTTGGCCCTGTGACGGCAAGTCTCAACTCTGCTTTGTTTTTTCGCAATCTTGCGGACAAAGCGATTTTGGCCTTCATGAGACAAAGCTGATGCAATAAGGCTGCGACGCTACGCGGCAGCCTTGGTTAAAATGATGACGAAAGCTCAATTTTAATAAATTGGGGATATTTTATATCTTTTAGAAAGAATTTAGGGTAGTAGCCAACCAGGAACAAGACCTCTCCATTCCATACAGTTTGACCATCGGTAATTTTTGGTTCTAACTTGCCTAGATCACTAAAAACTTCGGTCACTATTACTTTTGCGGTGGAATTTCATATGTTACCGTATATTTCCTTATATATAGCTGTGTATGAATTGGGATAGTATAATTTTATCTCACGTATGAACTACTGTAGAACATCGTACTCCATACGGCTACCACACATATAGCTACCACAATTGGTATGCTTTTCTTTAGCTATATGAAGTAACTGTACACAGGGACAATGTAAAAGAAGATGAATACAATTGGATATAAGAGAAGAAAGCTGGTGTTGATGCATGTGTATAGTTGGACAATACACTGAAAAATCTTAAGTAATATAGTAGAAGCATAGGATATATGTACTTAAGTTATCGTAGTGTAATTCTGCGTCGGAAGTCTAACTAACCCAATTCTTATGACAATTGGACTGCTAAACACCAACGTTTTGTTCCCTGATGTCACCAGAATGGGATCCAATGGTAGCTCATAGCATTCATGTAGCAAACCATTTGACCATGGCAAACAGTATGGCTACAACAGTTTTCCCGTACCGAACTGTGTACTGGGTGTACACAGGTATTCTTCTATGGCAAGCCGTTTTGGTATTTATTCATTTATTTTTGATATCAAAAATTCTTTTTTTGATATCAAAAATAAATGTGCGCCGTTTTGGTATTTAATCGGATAATTGTTGATATCAAAAATACTATTTTTGATATCAACAATTCTATTTTTGATATCAAAAATTCTTTTTTTTTTATATCAAAAATAGAATTGTTGATATCAAAAATAGTACTTTTGATATTAAAAAAAAGAATTTTTGATATAAAAAATAAATCGTTTATTTTTTATATCAAAAATTATTTTTTTGATATACAAAATAAAAGTTTATTTTTGATATAAAAAAAACTATTTTGGACGTAAAAAAATTCTTTTTTTGATATAAAAAATAAATCGTTTATCTTTGATTCTTTATTTGATATCAAAAATAAAAGTTTATTTTTGATATAAAAAATACTATTTTGGATATCAAAAATTCTTTTTTTGATATCAAAAATAAATGAATAAATACCAAAACAGCTTGCCATATAGCAAGCCGTTTTGGTGTTTATTCCTTCATTTTGATATCAAAAATAAATATGCGCTTTTTTGGTATTTAATCGGATAATTGTTGATTCCTCGCCTCCTGTACAGCTGACAATGCATTTTGTACAACATTTTTAACAACAGCGTTAGCCTGAGTTGGGTTTCCCGAATCAGCCATTCTCCATTTTTTTGGCGCCAAACGACTGGTGTTTATAAAATGTGTACAGTGTCGGCACTGAGAAGCGATATTGTGTAAATCAATAAACAAGGGGAAAATTTCGATTGAATGATAGCTCTTGAATAATATGAACAACCAACGACAGAATTTGTGTAATTTGCATTATGATTTTTATGAGTTGGAAATTGAGTTGACGTCCGTGAATCCGTTATTTTGTATGGTAGCACTTTTTGAGATGAAGCCAAAGATGGCAGATAAATCTTGGTAAGTGACACCGCATTATTTCCGTTTTTGTGTAAGTGGTCCTCTATATTTGATATCAAAAATAAACCGTTTATTTTTGATATCAAAAAAAAGAATTTTTGATATCAAAAATAGTTGATATCAAAAATTCATTTTTTGATATAAAAAATAAACTGTTTACTTTTTATATCAAATATTCTTTTTTTGATATCAAAAATAGATATCAAGAACCAGAACGGCTTGCCATATTCTTCTGATTAAGCGTCGCACATCTCATACAGTCGAAGATCATACTGATTTTCCAGGCTTAATTTCCCCAGGTGATTATAAGCGGTTTTGTATAAATGCTCTGCAATCTCCGCTCTTAAGGCCTCCGACACTGCCGGTGCAATGGTTAGGAGTTTATGCCACGCTGTTAGGTGTAAGTTCGTGCATGCGATCATTGGCCGCCTCATGTGCGCTCCTGTAGCATACTGCCAGATACGGATGTGCATTAGCAGCTGACCGTTGTACATGTGTAGCTGATAAAAAAATTAGCCATGGATGTATATACGTGTTCTCTCGCTTCTCGGCTTCTCGGAAAGACGATGAGTTGTTTTTAGGCAGTTCGATATGTCTCGCAGCTCTCTTGCCTTTGGGGGCAGTGTCCAGCGAGAAGCGTTAGTTGCCGTCAATGGCGACAGTGTCCGCCACCTGGTTGCTAATATCAGCATCACCAGTGGTATTTGACGTAGGTGATATAGGTTGATTCAGGAAGATGTCGGGTTTGGTCTCAGGCCTGGTTGGAGATTCGCAGAGATCACCTCCCACGTCGATGGCTAATGGTTCAATCTTGATAGCGGAGTCCATTGCAGCATCAGTAACGGCGCTATAGTCAGGCTGCTGCTGGGCTGTGGTGCTGTTGTTGGCAGTCTCATGCCTCGCCTGTGAAGTCAACCGCGTTGATAGCAACGGTATACACAGGGTGGTCTTTTTGGTGTACACTACCGTCGTAGTATGTGACCAGATGCTGCGTGACATGGCTTCGCCTCGACTTTCGAAAAAAATGAAAAACAGTTTTCAGAATTTCTCCCGTTTTATACCTACTGGCGTGGAGCGATGACGTAATGATCTATAAATAGCAATGATGTAATGGTCTATATAAATAGAACAGGGGATTTCCCGTAAAATTTCCCGGAAAAATAGCGCTAGACGCTCTCGATCTAAATAGCACAGGGGTGGGGGGGGGGTTCCGTGAAAAATCCCCGGCGTAGAGCTGACGTCATGATCTATAAATACAACGGGATTTCCGAGCAAAATCCCCGAACAAATTTACCCCGACATAGAGCGATGACCAACCAAGCAGGGTTGGCCCTTATCGGCTATTTATTGATGGATGTCCGATAATATAATAATAACCTGATTTTATAGGGGGTTACAATTTTTTATTATTCCTCGATTAATAATTAGTAAAATGCCCCAGCGTAGAGCTGACGCCCCAGAACCAGAGAGATGATATATAAATAGAACTGGGGTTTCCAGAAAATTCCCCGGAAAAAAGCACTAGACGCCCGCGAACTATAAATAAAACATGGGTTGGGAGGTCTGTGAACAGTGGTTTCCCAGCAAAAGCCCGTTTTTGGTTTTTTTATTTTTATTTAATTTTTATTTGTCCATTGTCCATTTCATCGTCAAATGCAGGTATTCGTGCAGATGATTTGACAAAAAAGTAGTTTCAAAACGACCAAAGTTCCTCTGTATTCACTTGCCATGAAATGGTACCGTATCGATGTTTACATGCGCAAAAATGCCTCTGTGTGTGTGTGTGACTGTAAATAGAGTCAAATATTTTTCAATCCCTAGAAAGTATACATATTTCTGGTGATGACCTTCAAATAACAAGCTTCGGTACTGAACGAGTTATGAATTTTTTGAAAGTGATGACGGGCTGATTTTTCGTCGCCCGATCGCACTGAAGATTTAAAAAACTTCGGTGTATTTTTGGACGATATAAAGTGTCACATTTTTCTTAAGCATCTCATGATATATCGAACTCGGGTTGGGAAGCACGTGATATATAAAATTTAATATTTACGTAGCAACATTGTTGATGCGGTAGTTTCCAAGATATGAATTTTATATTTCACTACACCGTTTGCAGAACCCCGCAAAATACCCCAGTACACAGCTATTGAGATACTGGACGAACCATCCATGTGGCGAATTGCTAACTGAATACAGAAGAAGTTTGAAACTAGTATCAGTGGTCAAATTATTTCCCTTATCTGCATTTTGACAGACCCCTGCGATAATATTGGTCATGTATTGGGAAAACAGCTGATACACTAGCCCTCTGATTGGCCGTCGAGCGGCGGTAAACAAAGAAGAAATCTTTGCAGCAGCATGGAACCAGACACCTTCCATCCACCCTATAAAACGCCGAGGACAGCACACAAGACACAGACTGGTCGCTTACATTGTACAATAAAGACAAGTGGTATTACAGTGCTAGACATCACATTATCATATTATAGTTCCTGTTGATTCTCAGCAAAATACATTGAAGCGTAGGTTCTGCAAACGGTGTAGTGAAATATAAAAATTCATATTTTGAAAGCTACCGCGTCCACAATGTTGATATGTAAACACTAATTTTATATATCACGTACTTTCCAACCCGAATTTGAGATATTATGAGATGCTGAAAAAACATGTGAAACATACATGTGTAGGGTATATCGTCCACAGAGGAACTTTGGTCGTTTTGAAACTACTTTTTTGTCAAATCATTTGCACGAATACCTGCATTTGACGATAAGATGGACAATGGACAAATAAAAAAAATAAAAAACAAAAATAAAACAAAAAGGCGCACTCTAGGAGTAGTAGACAAAGAGAAATTTGGAAGTGCAAACAAGAGCGTTTGGAGAGAGGTGGCCATGTTCGCTCTGGCTATCTGGTAGAGTTACCTCAGCATATGTGTGTCGATGTGTGTGGAGTATGAGGAAGTGGAGGAGGAGAGATGTGAGTGAGTGAGTGAGTGGGTAAGTGAGTGCAGGAGTGAGTGGTCATATAAAGTCGTTTGTAAACCATTAGCCTCAGGCTGTATGCAAACATGAGCGGTATCCTGAAGCTCTTATCAGGTAGAGCCATAGACTGGATCCAGCCCCTGTTTCATAATGTATTTTAAACGGGAAACAAGAGGAAGTAACTCTGCCTATTAAGAAATGCTTGAAACAGGGACTGGACGGAACGTCACAAGGGAGCTAACTTTGCAAGAAAAAATGCACAATATACTGTGCATTTTTTGTCACCAATGAAAACTCCGTATTCTGACCCCGCCCCCAACTCAAAGGATTTGATTGGTTCGTTCATATACGCACGCTGGAAACAATGCGTTCATGGGACGTCAACAATGAGAATGACGTTACTACCATGACCTCAACAGTGGGAATGACGTTACTGCCGAGACGTCACAGTATGACCGAAGGTAAAAACATGCCAATCGTCCAGACTAACCACGCCTCCAGATAGAATCTTTACACGACGAAACCCATCAAATCGTCCAGTCTCTATTTTAAAAATATTTTTTCCATTTTTTTTTTCCATTCTATTCATTTATTTATCAAACGGATATATTTAGAGATCATTTTATTTTTATTAAATAGTACATATGAAATAGAGACTCATCCAGTCTAGTAGAGCCAGACTGGTGGTGATACGCGTGGGCATACCGCAATGAGGAGCAGTAGCGAAAGGGGAGTTTCAGAGGTGCTGACTACGCCCAAGGCACTTCAAGGTTATATGCATAGCCATACTTGCAGCGAGAGAAGGGGAATCCCACGCAACTCATTAACGCCCCTGTTAACGCCCCAATGCCTATGTTAACGTCTTAACGCTTTATCTTGTTTTTTTTTATATAATTGCTTAATTTTCTCGTTAACAATATCTATCTGAAATTCGGTGATACCATATACCAAGAGCGTATAGGTATCTCGATCGGTACAAATTGTGCAACACTCTTGGCAGACCTATTTCTGTTCCAGGATAAGTACACCAAATGTGCAGAAAGGACGTGTCAGCTTTACCCGGGAAAAAACCCTCTTGCTGTCACGTTTGTAAAGCGAAAAAATTATTTCTCCGTGTCAGCATGAAAAGTTGTGTTTCATACATATAAAATACCGAAATTTTACACTGAAAATTCTCACAGCCAATGGTGACGTAAAACGGCGTCGATAAACGTTGGAAAATGGGCGCTTGGTCGTTTTTATATTTTCTGGGTACATTTTCACAAGGGAATTCCCTTTATATACAAAATATGACACCCCCAACCAACATCTAATTCCATGTTCTCAATTTTATCAAATATACCACAAACATATATTAAAATATCATTTTGGTTGAAGGTGTCATATTTTCATGAAATTTAAAATAACTTTTGTTTTCTCTGTTCACTTGGAAGCCAGCGTTATATTGGCATTGTAACAGTATTTGGTGTTGCATAGCTTCTTGGCCGTGTGGTTAGAGCGTTTGGTTGTGAATGAACAATGCTGTCAATTTTGAGTTCGAATCACAATTTCGTCAATTTATTTTTTATTTTATTTTTTTTTATCCATAGATGAATGACTCATGAAGAAATATTTCTGGAGTAAAATATTTAAAAAAATATTTTACAATTAATATTTTGTAAGTAGAAAATCCCCAAAGCTGTTCTGTTTCCTTCACCACGTACTTTAGACTGGATGAGTCTCTATTTCATATGTACTATTATTAATAATAAAATGATCTTTAATAAATAGAATGAGAAAAAAAAAATGAAAAAAAAAAATGAAAAAAATATTTTTAAAATAGAGACTGGACGATTTGATGGGTTTCGTCGTGTAAAGATTCCATCTGGAGGCGTGGTTAGTCTGGACGATTGACATGTTTTTACCTTCGGTCGCAATATTTGTATCAATTCCATTCGAACGGCATATTGTGACGTCTCGGCAGTAACGTCATTCCCATCGTTGAGGTCATGGTAGTAACGTCATTCTCATTGTTGACGTCACATGAACGCATTGCTTCCAGCGTGCGTATATGAACGAACCAACCAAATCCTTTGAGTTGGGGGCGGGGTCAGAATACGGAGTTTTCATTGGTGACAAAAAATGCACAGTATATTGTGCATTTTTTCTTGCAAAGTTAGCTCCCTTGTGACGTTCCGTCCAGTCCCTGTTTCAAGCATTTCTAAATAGGCAGAGTTACTTCCTCTTGTTTCCCGTTTAAAATACATTATGAAACAGGGGCTGGATCCAGTCTACACGTACTTCCGCTTGCAGTACAACGTATCACCCGAAACAGATAGGCCTAAATATTTTTGTCATTAATGCGTACGATATTTAATTCATGGATATGCGTATATAGCAGTAAAGTAACATAACAATGGCAAATATGAACAGAAGCGTGCCACTCAGCCTTACACGAAGGACCGGTTCCTGACGAGCGCATGGCACACTCAACTCTGTATATTAATAGAACTGGGGAAGACCGGCCTTTATTGCTTGAATACGTCATTCGTATATCACAAATCGAGGAAAGCTGCCAAGAGGGTTTTTTCCCGGGTAAAGCTGACATGTTCTTTCAAATGATTGCAAAGCCCTTTCCGTCTCATTTACCAATCGCTATGGCGATATCCTGGCATTTGATATTTCCCATATTAGCGACGCTGTGAAGGATATATTCTCGTCTTCACTGGGTCAGAAGGAAACAACTGATAGTTCAAATGGAACATAATATTTGCACATATAATCTTACAAGAATGATAAGGACTTTCTCTCCGGTGAACCTACGACAGGAAAGACGATCAAAATTTTGGCATATGTGCTGTTAATTACCCATATTTGGATAACAATATTCCAGAAAGACCTGCATACGGCGTATACACTTGTCGCCTGGTAGTGTTTGCTACATTTTGTGCAGACTGTGACAACTTTACGCCACAAAATATTATCACACAAAACAGTCAAACATGACTTTACCAGCAAACACCTCAATTCAAAGTTTCTCATATTTTTGATAAATATCGTATACTGACGAAAAACTACGATCGTAGTGTGCAAAATCTCGGGCTCCACGTTTGGTAACTTGTGTCTAATTTCTCTTAACACGGGACTACGGGTCGATTGAATATAATGTGGTTTAAATCTCAATGGTGTTCAAATGAATAGTGCCGATCAGCGGTGGTTCCTCCACCAACCACCCTGGTTCCTCCACCAACCACCCTGGTTCCTCCACCAACCACCCTGGTTCCTCCACCAACCACCCTGGTTCCTCCACCAACCACCCTGGTTCCTCCACCAACCACCCTGGTTCCTCCACCAACCACCCTGGTTCCTCCACCAACCACCCTGGTTCTCACCATATGAGCGAAATAAGCATAATTGTGACATTAAACCAAATCCCTTCCCCATAAATGAACAGTCATAATCAATGCGTGACTGTTATATATATTCTGGAAAACGACTTGGAAATTCAATATATAGAGGATAAAACAATCTGAATTAATAAATACAAGTGTCGTAACACTTGTCTATTGCTCAGATATTTAAAGCAAGTATGTACAGTAAAACAGAGATGAAGTTATTACAATTTTACATATTCTATAAAAGCTCACTATTTGATAGGCAAAAGGATGATAAAAGAGATACGTGAAAAAAAAAAAAAAAAAAAAAAATAATAGTCTTCTACCCTGATGACGTATTATATCTCTCTCAGTCCCGTGATGAATTGTGTTTTCATTCATCTGTATGACACGTGAACACTCGTCCAGAAATCAAACATCGATTGTGTAACACGAAACCAATTAAATTGTTATTGTCAACGTAAGGTGCCGTAAGGCGTGAAGGCCTATATGTAACCCGATACACCAAATTAAAGCCTGCTCTTCAGACTGTGCCAGCTTAGCTCAGGGACCTCGCGCTAGCAATTAAGTTGATGTCATGTTACTCGAGGGAGGTGCCTGGCTAATTGAATTTTTTAACGACCCTCACCTGTCATTTAATTGCCATGGATGTTGGTGGCCTGCATTGCATCAAGGGATAGAAGTGGTATTTTATTATCATGGATGTAGGGGCCTACGTCATCAGGCTTCAGGGCCATTGGAAAAATAATTTTAAAAAATGCAAGCGTCTTGTCCGTCACTCAATATTCAATAGTCGCTCATCAAAGAAATTCCGCGTCCATAACCCAAAGATCTATTCCAAATAACAGCATTAACACCGAATATAAAAAAAATATAATAAGAAAACAACAACAACAGCGGTATACAGTTTTCAGTGATGCCGTCAAGACATCATGATGTTAATCCGTATCGCTGATCAGTTTTCTGAATCCATATGATTTTTCGTTGTAAAGTTGTTATCTAGAGAATGATGTAGCTCAGTCACGCTTTCACTGTGAGTGTTCTCATGAACACCATGAGGATCTTGAAGTACATGCTGTCACGCGGCCCGAAACCTAACGCCATAGATTGTGCAAGCTATGCTCGTATTTACTGTCAGCATGCAATATGCATCGCTGTCAAATCTCTGATTCGACGCTTATTATTGTGACGTTGATCATAATCGTCAAATTTCACAGTTGATCTAGAAAATTCTGCTAGGAGAGATGATGTATGTGCCATATGCAGGTCCCTCTGTCTTTATTGCACCATATAAACGCTCTGTCTGTATCTTGTGCTCTCAGTGTTTTATAGGGTGGATGGATGGTGGATGGTTTCATGCTGCTTCAAAGATTTCTTCTTTGAAATAGCAGGAACGTAACTTGGCTGGGTGGTGCTTAGTTGGTCCGTCGCGATATAGCTGTAATATTGTTGAAAGCGACGTTAAAATTCTATTCACTCACCGTCTGAAATACTACTGTCCAGACAAGGATAGTTGACTGTGTCGCACTTGTGATCATCCCGCCAGTCTTAATATTTATAGGTCTAAATATGATGTGCCATCAGTGCTGTTCCTTCAAATTCAGTGAAGGTGGATATACAGAGAAGATTGTCATGTAACGTTTAGTGAATGAGAAGGAAAGAAACATCCCATGAATTATACCCCTTGTATGTAGTAGAATTGAATACGGTTTTCTGCTTCTGACATCAATATATCGGCGTTTAATTTTTCTAGATCGCGATATTATCAACGAACCAAGACAGTCAATTATGGTGCGATAGTACAGAGTTGAGAAATCCCACGTGGATACATGTGTATATATTATATGCTGTTTCGCGTCAAGCTCCAGAACACTTTTCATTTATCCACATAATTGGCGTGGATAATATTGGCGTAATGTCTTTACTAAACTGTTTTACCTCCTCCACGACCCTCGCCCAGACCATGCTTTACGAAACAACTGTGAATCTAGCTTTGTTGGGAGTTTAATACATTTTGGGAGTCAGTACACTTTTGATGTGATTGGAAGAGGAATACCTCTGTGAGAAACTTTTTGTGAATGTTAAGGATGTCCGCTGGTGGTTTTTGGCTTTGGCAGCCATTTTGCCTGTTTTTTTTCTATTGGGTTATCTCCCTTTCCTAGGTTAAGAGATAGGGATTTCCTTTAAAAGCCTTCAAGCCGAGAATTTTGCACAGCAACATCCATCCAATTTGATAAATTTTGATAGGCATTGTGATTAGCTGTAAACAGTTAGAATACAAGAAAAAGTTGAATACTATTTATAAGAATTTTTCGTGAATATGCTTCAAAACCAGGGCTATTCCCTGTGTTTTCTGGGTTATCAATTTGAGCATGGGTCAGTCCACTTAACGTTGCCTACAGCTGAAAAATGCACACCAACCTACATTTTTCCTTTGTTTTTCTTCATATTACACAGTTATGAATGCAACAACAGACATTATTCATAAAGTTAATTACTTTGATTTACCACCAGCGAACATCCTTAAATAACTTTCCCCGAGTGCATGCAGGTTGTGTGTAAGTAGACATATTCAATTATGGAGTACTTATAGTTAATTGCTGATCAGCCTCTGATAATAGTAATATTGTCATATGCATTTTATCTGCTAGCATTATGAAGAATGTCCTTCGGAGATTTGCTAGAAACGATTCACAATCACGACTATGTATCAACCAACTTGACAGGGCTTGAGTAATTCAATATGTTGGTGGCTATATACATTTTGTACATGGATATGAAATGCAAGTTATGAGGACGTAAACTAGTTTCGTACGGCATCGCGTAACTCTGTACCATTTATGATTCTAGGCAAACATGGTAAACTAAAGACCGCAGCTTACCATCCTCAGGGTGCATTATGGTATAATTTCTTGAAGGCTTGCTGGGTAAATCATATGGTTGGTGTATCCCTCTGATACTGCTCTGAACATGGAACTTATTCATATATGACACATAAAAAAAAATATCGATGTCAGGAACATTTTCATGCCAAAGCATAGAACGTTCGGAAAAAATTGCGTAACTGACCCGTCATTTCAGCGAAAAGAATTAACAACACCCAAATGTGAGCTGATTTTCGAAAAAATACACCAATTAGCCAGGCGGCTGAAGTATACACTGGGCAAATGCCCAATTAGGAACCCCATTCCCATTATGCATGACCTCATCAACTTCATTCCACTAAACTTGTCAAAATTGTTCATTCTGATTCTCCGTCAACGCTTAGGCTGAATTTATATCGATACAATTTTAATAAAGGGCATTTTAAATCTCCCAACTAAATTCTGCAGGAATTCCACTGGGCGACCCCTACAACATTGGGATTCTCTCTCGTGTTTATTGGGCAGTGGCTATATCTGGCTCCGAGTTAGTTACATGTAGTAAGAACTGTAGGCTATCCATTATTGTTCACGTGTATCTAACACAAGATTTTTTTTACAACTTTTTAACAAATAGTACTGAAAATTAATTAGATTGGGATGAAGAAATTGCCGGTAATAAACCGAAGAACATCTATCGTCTTCAGGTTTTGCTCATTTTCTCTCTTAAAACCATGGTTCCAGATTGGCCTTCTAGTAGCTCCTAAGCTATGGAATCGAACTTCATCAAATTATTGATCAAGGCTGTACACATGTAGAATTACATAAGTATGCCTAACCTTTTTATCTAAATTTGTCTCCGTTTCGAATTCATCCATCATTTTAGTTTAAGGTTAGAGGTTTTCGTGTGTTTTTTTAAATTTAATTCTTGAACTGTGAACCGTAATAAATAGCAAGCGTCAGATCCGACATTCATTATTCAGCCGCCGTCCATAATATAAAGAATATCCGCGTCAATGACCGAAATATCTACTTCATATGAATGATATATATTTGTATGACAACATGTAAAGTCCAAGAGGCCGCTCTGATGGAGTCACAGTTACATCATCTTCAAACAGGCATTTTTGGTCTATTTTTTGGTAAAAATGTTCGATTTTTTCATTTGTGGTTTTTCTTTGCAAAAACTACACGATAAATCAGTAAATAATAGTCTGATGTGAAATAGAATAGATTTTGCCCAATTTTCCTCGAAGAAAAGCAGGAATTTTGAAGAAAAATGACGAAAATATAACTTTTCTGGTATCCCACATGGACGCTATCCTGAATCTACCCACGCACTTCTAATCGGGGGTTATGCAAATAGGTTCAAAATAACCCCAATGTGATAAACTAAAAAGTCTTAGGCTGTCAGCTGTCATTTTTTTGTAGTTCCGGAGATAGGGGAAAAAGTTTGGTAGGGGGTCATAGTATTATACCAGCGTGTATGGGACTCGCGCCTTCATACGGAAGGAAACGATGACGAAACAATGACGTCAGAAGGTCAAGGTTGAAGGTGAGAGGTGATAGGTCGAAGGTCGAACGGTTGGCGTTCAAATTGAGCGAATCCGGGACTTTTTGGTTTGAAACCGCGTCCAATGAAAGCGTTGAGATTCAAATCGGCTTGGCGTTGTAACGGGAGATGAAACTTTATAGAACTCGCAACAGCTGGAATAAAGGATTTGAAATTGGACCAATAAAAACCGGCATGTCGATAGAACCCGCATACGCAGTGTACAGCGTTGGAATTGTATATAGAGACGAATTGCCTTAACGTACCGTACTCTCGCTACTACTCGAACTCGCCACTGATAGCACGATGGAAGAGGTCCACCAACAAGCAATTCGCAAAAATCTTGTGATTCTCATCAAAGAGATAACATATGTGTCCGCAATATGTGATTTGCTTAGACAAAATATGATATTAACTATGGAAATCTACGAGAACATTATGGTTGTGAAGACAACGAGTGGACGAGTCCGGCAACTGTTGAACTTGATACCTAAACGAGGTCCGAAGGCCTGTTATGCGTTTGTGGAAGCTCTACAGAAGACTGGCAACATTACATTAGGCCAAATGCTACTGTGTGAACTTAAGAAGACTTCGATCGTTGATGTCGGCCGCAGGTCCGTGACTGGGTTCCATTTGGGGCACAACGTCTTCGTCAATGTGGAGAACTCTAAAGGGCACGCCTGGGTGGATATTACCGACAATAAAGATGTGGCCGACTCCGACCCTTTGCACAGTATAAAGACCGTACGTTTAACGCGGGAGGGATGGGCTAAATTGAGGGACTATATCGTTGCATATATCGTCCTCTTACAAGTCAATGAACACAAATATACAACCGTTTCTCTAGTACTTGTTCACTCTTCATTATCGTTGAACAAACGGGATCCCGTGTCAGCGTCTATCATATATTCACTTGCGTGATGGATAACGTTCAAGGCTTTGTCGACGTCCTCTACACAGTTCTTCAAATCTGACCACAATGACAGGTCCAAAGCCTGTCCGGCTTTTGTCCGATAAATTTTGTCGCGCTTACACACGTTCGTCTTCCAGCGGGGAACATGAATTTTACCCTGATCGCGAAACGTGTAATCAATGCCGGCCCTTTACTGTTGTCAGAAGACGTGTATCTGAGTTACAGCTTCTACCAAGGGCAGGGTAAAATTCATGTTCGCCGCTGGAAGACGAACGAGTGTAAGCGCAACAAAATCTATCCGACAAAAGCCGGACAGGCTTTGGACCTGTTTATGTGGTCAAATTTGAAGAACTGTGTATAGAGGACGTCGACAAAGCCTTGAACGTTATCCATCACGCAAGTGAATATATGATAGACGCTGACACGGGGTCCCGTTTGTTCAACGATAATGGAGAGTAAACAAGTACCAGAGAAACGGTTGTACATTTGTTCATTGACTCGTAAGAGGCCGATATACATGATTTCCAAGAACATGAAACGATAAAGGATGTTCGCTTTAGATGGATATTTTTACCTTCAGAGGCGCTCTCTGCTGTTCTATTGTCTCGCTCCGAGCCGGCCGGTAAATTGTGACGTAATGCTCAGGTAGTCCCCAACACTTTGTCAGACAGGCGAGGCCGGTCAAATGGGAAATTCTGGTTCATATTTTCATACGGTTACCATTGGCACATATTGGCACATGCATAATCAATTGGGAAAGCAAGCGTCACCACTTGTTGAGGGTCATTTCCTTAATAAAGGCCTTGATATAAAACAAGTTTAACCTTATAACTTTTCAATTCATAGTTACAACTTTCCGCTGCCCTAAGACGAAATTATATATGTGTAACAATTAATTTTTTGCTCTGCTGGATCGTCAGAATATTCAAATACTGACTGTGTGTGGAGTTGTTTGTGTGCAATTCTATTGACGAATTATAATAAAATAAGAGATTATGTGCGCTAGGGGTTCGCTGTCTTTATTTCACTTTGGGGATTCGAACCAAAATGTTGATTTTCTTTTAATCTGTAGTCCGACACTGTAACCATTCGGCCAAGCAGCTGTTACAATTATCAAAATGAGGAATCATGTGCCGAATGGCGGTGAACTACACCCTTTCAGAGCATTACAAGCGTTTTGGCATATTTCAATATCATGAAAATATGACACCTTTAACCAAAACGATTCTTCAGTATCATTTTGGGTCAAACCCACCGCATTTCGATATGTAAGACACGTTTTGGTTAAAGGTGTCATATTTTATATATGAATGGAATTCCCTCCAAGAATATCGCCAAAAATTACAAAAACAAACAAATTCTTATTTTCTAATACTCGTAATATTTTTTTGACAAATCTCTTCTCGGTGAAAATTGAGAATATGAAAATTCAGTATTTTCTCTCTCAAGCTAATAACTTTTAAAGTAAACGAGAGGAAATTATATTTTCGGTTTATAAACGCAACACACTAAGGAACAAAATACGGTCAAACCGAACACCTCCTTTGAAAAATCTCTGACTTTGCTTCATAAATGAACCACTTGCATTTGTACGTGGTGGATATATAAATAATGGCAATGAGTATCATAGCATTGTGTTTTATGTACTGGTTTATGAGCTCCCGAGCTCCAAACTCCAAGCTCCCGAGCTCCCGAGCTCCCGAGTTTTGTTTTTTGTTTTTTGTTTTACTTCAAGCAGTACATGAGACACTGCTGATAATCACTGTATTGAAGAGATGAAACATTCTATATTTCAAATACACTTTTCTTGTGACACCTAAGTCAACGGAACATCTCGAAAAGTGGTTGCAACTTTAGGCCTTCACACCGGAATTCAAGGCAATTAAAATGGTTTAAATATTACTGCCGCCGAAATGAGACTTTTCCGTATATATTCACGAGACATGAAAAGATTCTTATACTCTCCATTCAATATTTAGTTCTGGAAGCATTTCAAATTGAATGGTTGCAAACAAAAATAGACGGTAGCAGGCAGCAAACCGGTCTTGAAAGGGATCATACACTACTTTTATGATGACCGTAATGGCACAATGCCAACAGACTGAGCCTATCATCCGTTGGCCTGGTTTTGTTATCAGCTCTCTGGTCTTTGATATTTTGGCCAGGAACAAGTCCTCCACATAAGCTGTCTCAGTGCGAATGTTGCAAATTCAGATCATGGAAAACAGCTTTATAGTTTAACAAATCGTGAAAATGAACAATCAGGAGTTGACATTAACACAGAACACAACACAGAGAAAGTGCATTATTATTGTCTACAGTTTGTTTGTTTTCAGTTTTCAGGCATTTCTTTACTACATTTGGTAACGTTATTGAAATTCGCACTTAATTTACTAGACTAGTTATATGGATAGTATCATTTATGCTAGATGAAACCTTTAAACTTTAGACGGTAGCAACTGCATATCAGTCATATTAATATGTTACCCATTAACACCGTCAGTATAACGTTAGATTCTGATATAAAGGAAAGTCCGTTGTGGCCAAGGAGAGATATATATCTGATGTGATGAGAAGGCCGACGCTGATAATGACAAGATAATACAGCTTAGATATCTGCGTCAGTTTGTCGTATCCCTTAATTAAAACAAGAAACCTAATGTGCTGAATCAATACAGATTTGACAAACAACATATCCATAATACAACTGCTTAAAAGGAATTCAAAACCAATATAATACCAACTTTACAACGGTCATTTAACAGATTGGAGGACCCGCATGGGATCATAAAATGGGATAAAATAAAGTGAAAACGCAGAATCCGATTGGAGTTCAGTCTGAGGGAATGAAGAAACTATATCTGGATATCTTTGTTATATTGATGCATACTCCTAAATAAACAGATAAGTTTGTTATTTCGTTTTGCAGGAATCACTATCTCAATAACTCAGTTCAAGCCTTGTTGCAAAGCAAATCTACTGGCATTGAGTGTCGAAAATCAGTGTAAAACAGAGGTTCAGTCTTAGCAATGAACTTCTGGTCTTATAGGGAGTGAGGAAACTATGAGAAAAATGAGGAAATACAAATGTACTGGGATTGGGTGCCGAAAATCAGTGTAATACTTGGGTTTCATTCTGAGGGACTGAGGAAACTATATCTTGATACCATTGTTATATTCGTGCATACTCATAAATAAACAAATAAGTTTGTTATTTCGTTCTGCAGGAATCAACAGCTCAATAACTCCGTTCAAGCGTGGTTGCAATGCAAATGTACTGGGATTGGGTGCCGAAAATCAGTGTAAAACAGTGAATAATGTGGAAACCTGCACGACTGTTTGCCACAATAAAGATCTGTGCAATGGCCAAAATAATGCTGATATGGAGAATTATGCAAAACAAGGCATCGGCTGTAGTACAGGATCTCTTCCAAGTCAAGCCAAGCTCCTGCTGATTGGCGCCGTGGCTGTTGTTTTCAAACTCTACTTTTAACTCTCAATCCCTGAGCAGCCGATTTACGTGAATAGGTGTTGTTTTGACAGAGGATGACTTCAGAATAAAGCATTGATGTATGAAGTAATTTCAGGCATGATGTTGGAATACGGACTGTGGATAGGTGCTGTTTTGACAGAAGTTCATAATGACGTTAGAATAACGCCTTTTACGAAGATATGTCAGTCCTAAGTTCTAATCTAATTCAAAGTTGTATTTTGTTCATACAAGTGGTCGAACGTGATCTATTGTTGATATGAAAACAAGTTCACCTTTTATGTTGTATGTTCGTATAATAGAAGTAGAGCAGCTACATGATAATCTCAATAGTGTTATATTGACTTGGCAGTCCCTAGTCTCACATGACAGTGTGACTAACGTCACAGGACCTACGAAGTAAAGTAGGCATTACGACTCCGACGCGCACTGATCTATTGGAAACCCCCCCCCCCAAGCAAATTGAAATCCTGCCTATTTTAAGTAAGAATCACCAGTGATTTTTATCAAAAATCACCAGAAATTTTTCTTCAAAAGTAGGTCAGCTCAAAACTTCCTGGTAACAGTCCCCTAATGCACGTTCATGCCAAAAATCAAGGTTCCAATGTCAACGATTCTCCTTATTTGCAGACGGGAGGACTCGGATGGACTGACCGACTCACTCACTCACTGACTCACTCATTACCGGACAATTTCCGAATGTGACCCTACGTCGTAGGAAAATAACCCGAAATCATCTAAAAATTTTGAGGTTTATAGGTCACCTAAGTAGGTAACAGTCTTCTTATGCACGTTCATGCCAAAAATCAAGGTTCAAATACCAACGGTTCTCCTTATTTTGCCGAGGAAAGGATTCGGATGGACTCGCTCACTCACTCATTACCGGACAATTTGCAAATGAAAGCCTACTTCGTTGGATTTTTTTTTATATGATCACAATAACAACATCGACGAAGACACCCACTGCTACCCTAGCTACTGTGACTTCTCCATACTGATACTGGATTTGTCTGTATTTCAGAAGATACGACAAACGTTTTCTTATTTTATGCTTCTTCCAGTTCTGCTTCAAGGCGAATTACGCGAAAATGGAAACGTGTTGCTGTTCCCACGATAAACCGGTTTTAAGTTGTCAATGTGAATCAAAATTACTATATGGAGTCAGACACAATTCATACCCGCCTCTCCCTGCTGTGGAAACAACTTCGAAACGTACAAATGTATGAAATTAGCTTATTTGTCCGCTATATTGATAAAATTGATTAAAAGCTACCTTTCTGAAACTGCTGCCTGCAGCGATTTTCCCCATAACACCGATGTTCGCTCGCCCTGCTGTGCCACGGCGCCTCCTGCGGGCATTCTCTGATACCTGGTGAACCCACCTGTGAACAAATAGCATGCAAAACCTCACATAAGGCTAAAATAGGATTCTATATGCAATGCTGATATAATACAAGTTCATCGTAAAATGTCTCGGTAATAAATCACAGAAGTTCATAGAATAACGCTGGAAACAAAACAATATATAACCCTTCATCAAATGTATATATCAGTCCGTTTAATGAAGCAGCTCTTTATGTGGACATGTCACAGGACCTACGAAGTAGGGTTTGACATGATTTAAGTGTGTACCTTGACCTAAGATATGTTTTTGCCAATTTCGAGGTTTATGGGTCACCTAATTAGGTCAAATTTTCATCAAAAGTAGGTCAGCTCAGACCTTGCTGGTAACATTCCTCTAATGCATGTTCTTGCCAAAAATCGAGGTTCTAATGTCAACGGTTCTTAGGAATACGGGAGATGGTCGAGAGATGAAGCCCTCCATCTAGAAATAACCTGAAATTTTCTCAAAATTTCGAGGTTTATAGGTCACCTAAGTAGGTCAGCTCAGAACTTGCTGGTAACAGTCCCCTAATGCACGTTCATGCTAAAAATCAAGGTTCTGATGTCAACGATTCTCGTTATTTTGCCGACGAAATGATTCGGATGGTCGGATGGACTCACTGACTCACTCATTACCGGACAATTTGCAAATGAGAGCCTACTTCGTAGGAAAAACTGTTATTTCAAATGCAAATCATTGCATTCCGCTGTGAACAGAAAAGCGATCACATATGTGCAGATTATCTGATACTATTCTACATCATTGATTAAGTTTAGCAATATATTTATATATAATGACTTCTTATCTGTTTGGATGAAGAGATACACATGACAAAAACGTATGACTTAATCATCAGCAATTTAAAATGGGTTCAGATTGCTGCGAGGACAATAGTTAGATCAGCCTTCTCTGGACCACTCGTCTCACACAGGTATACTGCTTTTGAGGTTAACCGGAGTTGTGATTAAAACCCTCATGGGTGTTCTACATTCTACGAGCGGAGGAGGAAGGAGGCTGGAACGCTCAAAACAATTTGCTTTCCCGACGATTTTATCACATGGACTATGGTATCGTTATCAGGTTTATTATGTTGCATTTCATGGATTTGCATCGGAAGTGCAGAAGGGATATTGCTTCATCAACATATGCGAATACCATCGAAATTTAAGTGTAGCCACGTCCGAATGTCCCAAATTTAACGTCAAGTTTGTACACAAACTGCTTCATTAACTAGAGTTCATGGTCTTTGTGAATGCATCCATTTTTCTAATTAGCGCTACATCTACATATTTAACAGATTCCCTCCCCTCCCCCGAACACACCAACCCACAAACCCCTCTCCCTCGTCACCCTCCTATCTTCTCCGAACTAATCAGTGGCCCATTTCAAGACGGGAACTTTTTTAGTGTTCATTTATATTCCAAACCCCCGAATAACTTTTCTTTGATCAGCTGGGTCAATTGCTCAGATCCAATTGCTATCAAGGCAACAAAATGTTTCCGGGTTCCAACCGTCGCGTTGGGTGCCCTTTTGTTTATCTTTTCGATCATCCCAGAGACCGCGCAGACTTCCTGAAGAAGTACCTTGAAGTTTCCACCAAAATTATGGCTGTTTAATGGTGACAAATAGGGGCACATACATGTATGTAATAGAACGGTATGTAAATGTAGAATTCATGTTCTGGACCCCAAGTGAGCGTTGTGTGCCCTCATTATTAATCGCATCCGGTGCTAATCAATTTGCACGATGCAGTATATATCCGGAGAAAGTTTCACGGCCTTTCGACAGTGAGACTGTCCTTTTTTCTACAAAAGCAGGTCATACTTCAATCTCAGTAAACTCAGATATAATATCACGGAATATTATATCTGAATTCAGCCCTATATAAATCCCGTGCGAGTTGAAACTACTATTGTTAGCCAATCAAATGGATAGCTGGTTGTAACTATTTCAAAATCACGCCCACAGTAATTACACACGGTAGCTCGTCGTCTAATATATAAACATTATCCCGAAACAGTTTCCAAACAAGGCATCATTTCCCGGCAGGGTCCGTAAACATCAAAGAGTTTACTCCCGCCGAAAAGTCTGGCTTTGTTAGGGGTAGAATATATCAAAAGATTGTGCCGTGAGAAGATGTTAATCTCCTTGAAGTAAACGTCAATCATTGTCAGAGCGAAAAGGTTGAAATGGTCATGATTGGCTGATTATGGGATCTCGTAGAATATCGGCGAACATTTTGCACGAAGTTTTCATAGCGTTACGTCTAGATGGTATTCCCCTGATTTACCATCTTGGTTTACCCAGATTGGTCATACTTGAGTTTAGAACATGTTCATTGGTTACACAATATGATCGCAGTGCCTCACACGGACTTTTATTCTATGAAATATATAAGAAATATTTTCTTAAAATCTAGAAAAAGTAGAGGCGTCAAATCCGACATTGAATGACCGTTAGTCCACAAAGGAATTGTCGCCCTGAATTGTCGCCTTGAAAATCGAAAGCCCCCTTTCATCCATTCCAAAGAGGCATGAAACAAGAATTATATATTACAAGTTTGTTTCTTGCAAAAGAGCTTAACCATTCACATTGGAATTTCACAGACACCGTATTGCTGAATTACAGGTACAACAGGAAAATAAGATAATGCACGGCCTCGAACCCGACACATTTGTTCTCTTCTTTTCCGAACCGAGGCCCACGCGAGACAAATTGTGGAAGTGCAACAGTACTCAAAGTACCAATTATTTTAAGATAACGAGGTGATATGATCAAAACCAGAAATGGATGACGAAAGCTCAATTTCAATAAATTGGGGATATTTTATATCTTTGAGAAAGAATTTAGGGTAGTAGCCAACCAAGAGCCAGAATTCTCCATTCTATACAGTTTGACCATCGGTAAATTTTGGATCTAACTTGCCTAGATGACTAAAAAATTTATTTAAAAATTACTTTCGTAGTGGAATTTCATATATTACCGTATATTTTATATAGCTGTGTATGAATTGGGATAGTATCATTTTATCCAGGTATGAACTACTGTAGAATACTGTAGCTACCACAGTTTGTATGCTTTTCTTTAGCTATATGAAGTAAATGTACTCAGAGACAATGTAAAAGAAGGAAGAATATAATTGGATATAAGAGAAGAAAGCTGGCCTAGATTGCAGCCCACGCATGGGCATCTGTATAGTTGGACAACACACTGAAAAATCTTAAGTAATATAGTGGAAGCATAGGATATATGAATTTAAGTTATCGTATAGTGTATGGATCAATTCTACGTCGGAAGTCTAACCAACCTAATTTTTATGACATTTGGCCTGCTAATTGCAAGTTTGGTTTCGGTGAACCCTATACATCATAATTCCTAATAAATTCAAGAAAGCCAGCATTACTAAATCTGTTTTCAGGCCACACACATTGAGATATAGAATGTTCAGAGCGTGTTGGGAAATGCTTTCACCAATATGTACGGGTGTGTCATGCCCATCAACCAGACTAACAAATATGGATTGTGGCTCTACTTCAGCTCGAGAATACACTTTCTCGCCGTTGATATACAGTCTGTATACTAACTAAGCTTTCTGGATTGTGGACCTAGATTGGCGAAAAACTGGCATTAATTCACGCCTCTTGGTTACCACTTCCGGGGGATACTGCTCAACCAAGCAGGAATCATTGCCTTTCAATGCAGGCGAGGCAAATCTGACCTCTTCGCGGTCTTTGAAGAAGGAGAATTTAGCAATTATGAGTTTAGGCCTGGCGCTGGGGTTGGGTCTCGTAGTCGACGAACTTGTCCAATTGAATATCTCGATCGACCTTTAGTTCCGTTTTGATGATATCCCTCACTAGTGTCTCACTAGTAATCAGTGCTCCTGTGCAGCATCTCCAGGGTTTATACTATGGAAACATCCTTCATGTATTTCAGTCTCAGGAACACCCATGAATCCAATGTTGTCTATCATGCCTTTGCACTGAAAATCTACCAACTGTCCTTGTAGAATTTCATTCTGTTTCTTCAAATTCTTCAGCATTTCTATTTTGTTTTAAATTCTTTCTGGAATGTGTTGAGATCTTTCTCTATTTTCGGTTGACCTGTATTGATTGTGTCATACTGTTTGCTTATAAACTCAACACTCTCTTCCATATTCTGTACTCGGTTTCAGTGTGTTTCATTCTCTCATTCATGTCAGTAACTTGAACTTGAACATTGAGGTTATTCAGCGTACTTTCTATTCCATCCAGTACTTCGTACCAATACTTTGTTCGCTGACAGTTTCTCCATCAGTGGAGATAGCCGTGCCCCTGAAGGGAAGAGAGACTGTCCCGAGAACTGTCCAGTCGGGGGTTACTGTTAGTAGTGGCTCGAAACAAGAGGACTGCTGGTGAGAAATTGATGCTGGACATATTCTGCAACATAGATAGTGCTTCTGTAATTACAGAAAATGTTCTGCTGTTGTAGAGAGAGAATTGTCCCCACGGTCTTGTTTACCTGTATTCTACATCACAATTGGTGTATTTTTTTTGGTGGCGTTTCTCGCTCCGTTTGTCGTTATTTCCGCTCATTTGTTTTGAAACTTCATTAGTTTTTGTTGAGTCACCCTCACTTCTAGTACACAATGGCTAAGTGCAGCTTCAAGCATCCGTGGTGTCTTCTTTGGCAGTAAAATAGGAGATTCACGCACTGTGTTAGTCCCTTCCGCCATCTTCATTGCCCCTACTCAAATGTTAGATTCCCTTAATTGTATATTACTCTGTCTTTGTCCATGGCGTAAATCAATGGTTATCTTTTGATTTTAATTAAGCCGGGGCAATTCCCTACGTATTTGAATATTCAGGAAATGTGTTCAAATAGACTTCTAACATTGGTAAAAAGTACCGTAATGGTTTGTAGCTAGGGCTCGTTAAATATATAGCAATCTTGAACCGCAAAGAGAAGCACAGGAAGGAATCTTTCCGGTTTTCATTCTTGTGTGAAAATGCAGTAATTCTCATAAACAGAAGCAGAGCTCATAGAGCAAATATATATAATAGATATATATTACAAGGGAAATAACTCTCAGCAGCATACGAAGTCGATGTAAACGGTTTTGTTGGTTGCAGTATGCTATCACTCACACCATTCCTTTGACGTACAGTTTGATATCTTCCCGGCATATCTTGCCGTCATCACTGAAAACCGTTTGTCTCCTGCAGCAAACTAGCCTATGCTTATGTATACTATATTGTTGTACTTCTTTGATTTTTTTTAATAAATATTTTTATTCATTTTCAAATAATAACTCACATTCTGTCCATGAAATACAGTCAAAAAAAAAAAAAAATAGCCTTGACTGAGAATTACAAGCGTCCGGTCCGTCATTCATAATTCAGCCGTCGTCCATTAAAGAATATCCGCGTCCATAATCCAAAGACCTATTCCATATTCCATATATCAGTATTAGCACCAAATTCAAAAAGACAGTCATAGTATACATAAACATATGCTAGTTTTCCTGCAAGAGAGAAGCGGTCAACTGTTTTCAATGATGCCGGCAAGAGAGCATGATGTTACAAAAATATCAAATCCGTATCGCTGATCAGTATTTTTAATCCGTAATATTCGTTGTAAAGTCGTCATCTAGAGAATGATGTATCTCAATCACGCTTTGATTGTGACTGTTCATACGAGCACCATGAGGATCTTGAAGTACATGGTTTCATACGGCCCCTAGCCCCGGGTTAAGCGGAATTAGACACAAGTTACGAAACGTAACGCCATCGATCTTGCACGCTACGCTCGTATTTTGCTATCAGCATGCGATTTGTATCGCAAGTAGTATAGTCAGGTGAAAAAACCTCATATTTTGCCGGGGGAGGTAACTCTTGCATCCGACAGGGGGCGCTGTTTCCATGTTATAGTATAGGGAGCGGCCATGCACGGCATTTCACCTCTGAGGCCGTCAAGGCCGCTATAGTTCCGGCACTTCTGGTCACATGACCTTTGACCTTGTATTCCTCCGCGGTGATACGGTCATGTCTGGCGGTGATGCGGTCGCGGAAAAAGCTTCCGCGGAGAAAAAGTAGTCCCCAGAATTCAAATACGTTGCATGGTCCGATTGGGTCGTATGAGGTATCAAAGTGAAGCATTCGTGAAGGGGTATCTGATGGGCTGGGTGTGGAGTTGAAATAGCGTCATTCTGCGCATGCGCGGTGGACCAAGGGTATGGAAATAGACGTGTTGGGGTCTAGGGGAGCCACTAATCGTCCAATTGGGTCATATGAGGTATCCATGTGAAGCACACACGAGGGGGCATCCGACGGGTGGGTGTGGGGTTGGAATATCGGCATTCTGAGCATGCGCAGCAGACCAAGGGTATGGAAAGACGTTTTGGGGTCTAGGGGAGCCACTATTGGTCCGATTGGGTCATATGAGGTATCAATGTGAAGCCTATGTGAGGGGGCATCCGACGGGTGGGTGTAGGGTTGACCAAGGGTATGGAATAGACGTTTTGGGATCTAGGGGAGCCCCTATTGGTCCTATGGAGTCGTATGAGGTATCCATGTGAAGCACACATGAGGGGGCATCCGACTGGACTAGTATCTCGGCCGTTGTCACCATTCTGCGCATGCGCAGACAGGGAATTGTGGGAAAAGGGTATGAAAATAGACGTTTTGGGGTCTAGGGGAGCCACTAATGGGCCGATGGAGTCGTATGGGGTATCAATGTGAAGCACACATGAGGGGGCATCTGCTTGGACTAGTGTCTCGGTCGTGGTCACCATTCTGCGCATGCGCAGACAGGGAATTGTGGGAAAAGGGTATGGAAATAGACGTTTTGGGGTCGACATGGGCCACTATGGGTCCTATGGAGTCGTGTGAGGTATCCATGTGAAGCATTCGTGAAGGCGCATCCGACGGGGTGGGTGATACGTGGAACTGACGTCATTCTGCGCATGCGCAGTAGACAAAGAGCATGGAAATAGACGTTTTGGGATCTAGGTAAGCCCCTAGTGGGCCGATGGAGTCGAGTAAGGTATCCATGTGAAGCACTTGTGAAGGTGCATCTGCTTGGAATAGTGTGTCGGCCGTTGTCAACATTCTGCGCATGCGCAGGCAGAGAATTATGGGAAGAGGGTATGGAAATAGACGTTTTCGGTCGACATGGGCCACTATGGGTCCTACTGAGTTGTATGAGGTATCAATGTGAAGCAGTCGAGAAGGAGCATCCGATGGGGTGGGCAAGATGTGGAACTGACGTCATTCTGCGCATGCGCAGTAGACAAAGATTATGGAAATAGACGTTTTGGGATCTAGGTAAGCCCCTAGTTGGGCCGATGGAGTCGAGTGAGGTATCCATGTGAAGCCTATGTGAGGGAGCATCCGCCTGGACTAGTGTGTCGTCCGTGTTCAACATTCTGCGCATGCGCAGGCAGGGAATTGTGGGAAAAGGGTATGGAAATAGACATTATGGGGCCCACATGGGCCACTATGGGTCCGATGGAGTCGTATGAGGTCTTATTTTGAAGCTCTCGTGGAGGGGCATCCGCCTGGACTAGTGTGTCGTCCGTGTTCCACATTCTGCGCATGCGCAGACAGGGAATTGAGGGAAAAGTGCATTGCAGTGAACGTTTTAGGATATAGGGGAGCCCCTAATAGGCCGCTGGAGCCGCATGAGATATCAATGTGAAGCCTATGTGAGGGGGCATCCGCCTGGACTAGTGTCTCGGCCGCATGCGCAGACAGGGAATTGTGAGCAACGCCCGCCAACGCCAAGCTCAACGCTTCAACGCCCTGGTGAATTAGCCCAAAAGCTCTGATTTTAATGGAATTGTCACTAATTCATTGGAAATGCAGTGACGCCCGTCAACGTCCGCCTTAACGCCCTAGCATAACGCCTTGACGCCATGATATAGACAGATGAGAGAAGAAGAACAACAACAAGGATGAGAGAACAACAACAACAACAACGAGTTTTATTCATATAGTTTATTTTCCCCTCCATCATAACATACCCACGCTGGGGGAGCCGCGTTGGGTATGTTTACAATTCAAGAATACTCTTGTCCAATCAGAGACCGCCATTTGGTCCTGCCATATTCGTTCTTGCCCGTTAGATGTATTCTCGGCTGCACTTGTCCAATCAGAAGCCGTCCTTAAGAAAGTCCCATCTTCGGCCCTGTTCGCTCTCAGCCGTTTGTTCTAATCGTCGTCGGTCAGGCCTGGATATTCGTCGGGCAGCATGTCCTGAAACAGTTGTTTGCGCATTCTAATCGCATTTTCCAGGGCCTCGGTGGGTGGTAACCCCATAGCCTCTTCCAAGTGACGCTAGGTCTTCATGATGGACCTGTGCTTGGGGTCGCCTTTCATTTCAAGCGGTAGTAAGGTATACTGTTCATAGATCGCCATGGCTGTTTTCCTGATGCGGGGCCGCATTTCGGTGTACGCCTGTTGTAAGTTATAGTGTCCCGCATCCTCGATCGCTTCAGCGTGAGTATTGATAGCTGCTGTCACAATACGATCCCAGAAGGTAGGTTCTGCCTCACTTTCCTGGGATGTAGGCTAACTATCTGAGGACAAGCTCTCCATATCAGTAGATAGACTGTCAGCAATCTGGATTCGGTATCAGTCGATGCACTCTCATCCGCTTCCTCAGTGGGCTCCTCGGAGTCTGGATGGAAAGTCTTCTGGTGTCGCATCATATCGTAATGTCTGGTGAACGTGCGTTCGCATTCAATGCAAGTATAAGCCATGTCGACGGTTGAACGTCGACTGAGCGTGTTTTAGCAATACACTTGCTTTTATAGACGCCCGTCAATGCTTAGCTTAACGCTTCAACGCCCTGGTGAATTAGCTCAGAAGCTCTAGACATCAGTACATCGAAATGCAGTGACGCCCATCAATGTCCGTCTCAACGCCATAACGTCCGTCTCAACGCCCGTCTCCATACCTGTCTCAACGCGTTATGCCATGTCCATCATCACTGGACGTTGATGTTGGAGGTTGAAGAAGATAATTTCCCGTCTCCAGCTGGGTCTCCATAAAGGTTTGAAATGCCTCATGCAGGGTCAGCAGATTCTGGGCACGGGTAGTTGTGTTGGTATCCTGATTGGATATTATCTGTTTCTTATGCAGCAGAAGACATACGCGTGTCACCCATTGGATGTCATCTATGAGCGTGGTAAGATGTGAAGGCATGTGTTGGTGCTGAACGGTGACTCCCCCTTGCGCTGTATCAATGATAGTATCGACATTGGCTTGACGTAAGGCTTCGGCTAGAATATCCTCGTTGTCGGGTTCAAACAAGCTGGACTCTGCAGTGCTCATGGTGAAATGAGGGGCTGGTGCCGTGTGGTCTATTTATAGTGAGACGCTTTTGGTCTTAATGATGCGTTCGAACAAATGTTTCTTTTGTGCTATTGCGGTGACATACGCCGCTTTCCAGTTCATGCCCGAGATTTTCAACATCGACGCTGTTCTTTCGATTTCCATATGAACTGGGTCCTTGTCCAACAATTTCATATGGGTCAAGAGGTCACCATACTGCTGACGTAAAGCCCGTCGTAGTCTGGGTGCCAAAGTATTATGGGCTAACATTGCGGCTTCCTCTTTCGAATACCCTTTGCGGTGAAACTTGTTTCCTGTGGCCTCCAACATCTCCCCCAGCTCGGCGTCCATTCTTTCTGTGAACAAATCCTTCCATAGCCTCGAGTTCACATTATGTTCATTCCCTTGTACGGGTACGGGTTGGTCTTTCACGGTTGGGTGGTATTCGGGGACTAGTGGTGTGAAGGGGACCTGTTGTACGGGAGCGGGTTGCTGTTTGTCCAGGAGTGGACTCGGTGGATGGTGTAGAGGCTGCGGTGATGCCTCGCCGGGTAACAGGTGGGTCGTCAGCCGACGATCTTCCGGGGTATGGGTTTTTAAATCTACGAACAGGTAGCCGTACGGACGATTTGTCGCTCCTTGAAACGCCCGCATGAAATGGTCGATGTTCTGAGGATAAATTCGACTACCAAACACACGGATTTGAGCTCTGTCGATGGGTTTGGAGAACAACACAAAGTATTGGCAGTTCAAGGCAATATCTCTGGACGCCTTCCCTTGAGGAAAGAGATTCTGAGTCAAATAGATGACGGACAGATTGCGATGATGGGACCCTTTGGTGAATAGGTCGGCGATTTTCGAATTGTCCTTGGCCGCACTCATCAGATCATCGAGCACTACCACGTTGGTCTGCTCGGAATCGAAGTGATAGGGTTCGTCTATGTCGTGAGGAATTCCTGGGGCAAAGCTCACATTCTGTAATCGCGTAGTTTCGTAGGCGGGCTGCCATTGGCTATAACACCAAACAAAACATGTCGGAGCTGGGGTTGCCACACCTTCCTCTAAGAACTTCATCACCCAGGAAATCTTTCCACACCCCGTGGGGCCGCTCACCGTCATCGTATAGGGATGTTCTACGCCACTTGGTGGACCTATAGCGGGACTAGGTGGTGTCTCTTGTCCATGCGTTAGACGCATATGTCTGAGCATATTGTCGCGACGAGAGAGTGTCTTTTGACAGAACGGACATGTACTCGACATGGTATCCGGTCAAAGGACGGATACAGACTGAGGCTAATGGTGTACAAACGACCTTATATGACCACTCACTCACTCACTCACTCACCGTCGTTAATGCGTTCATGCGTTAAGACGGGCATCTCACTCACTCACTCACTCACTCACTCACTCACTCACTCACTCACTCACTCACACTCACTCACTCACTCACACGCGCGCATACACTCACACTCACAGGTAACTGTACCAGGTAGTTGGATGGAAAAATAGGCCATTATCTACTCCAAATGCACTCCATCGCACCTCCGAAACTCCCGCTTTCGCTACTACTCTCACTGATGACGTCGCCAGTGACGTCACAGGTGACGTAGACATCCCTTCAAGTTGTGGTCTACACCCCAAGAGTTACAAAATAACACTTCCCTAGACACATTCGGACCCATAGTGGTGCATATCGGCCTCAAAATGTCTATTTCCATACTACGGCCTGCTTGCGCATGCGCAGAATGACGATATTCCTAACACCCATCCACCCAGGCGGAGGCGCCCTCGCGTATGCATCAAATTGATACCTCATTCGACTCAATCAGACCATTAGTGGCCCACCTAGACCCCAAAACGTTCCTTCCAATGCACTTTTCCCACAATTCCCTGTCTGCGCATGCGCATAATGTCGAAAATGGTCGACACACTAGTCCAGACGGATGCCCCCTCACGTATCCTTCACAACGATACCTCACTCGACCCCATAGTCCCAATAGGAACTCACCTAGACCCCAAAACGTCTATTTCCATACCCTTTTCCAACAATTCCCTGTCTGCGCATGCGCAGAATGTGGAACACGGACGAGATACTAGTCCAGGCGGATGCTCCTTCACGAGAGCTTCAAAATAAGACCTCATACGACTCCATCGGACCCATAGTGGCCCATGTGGGCCCCATAATGTCTATTTCCATACCCTTTTCCCACAATTTCCTGCCTGCGCATGCGCAGAATGTTGATCACGGACGACACACTAGTCCAGGCGGATGCTCCCTCACATAGGCTTCACATGGATACCTCATACGACTCTATCGGCCCACTAGGGGCTCACCTCGACCTCAAAACGTATATTTCCATACCCTTTTCCCACAATTCCCTGCCTGCGCATGCGCAGAATGACGTCAGTTCCACATCCTGCTCACCCCGTCGGATGCGCCTTCACATAGGCTTCACATTGATACCTCATACGACTCCATAGGACAACCAGTGGCCCATCCAGACCCCAAAACGTCTATTTCCATACCCTTTTCCCACAATTCCCTGTTTGCGCATGCGCAGAATGTTGATAACGGCCGAGATACTAGTCCAAGCAGATGCCCCCTCATATGTGCTTCACATGGATACCCCATACGACTCCATCAGCCCATTAGGGGCTCCCCTAGACCCCAAAACGTCTATTTTCATACCTTTTGTCCACCGCGCATGCGCAGATTGACGCTATTTCAACTCCACACCCAGCCCACCAGATGCCCCTTCACGAATGCTTCACTTTGATACCTCATACGACCCAATCGGACCATGCAGCGTATTTGAATTCTGGGGACTACTTTTTCTCCGCGGAAGCTTTTTTCCGCGACCGCATCACCGCCAGACATGACCGCATCACCGCGGAGGAATACAAGGTCAAAGGTCATGTGACCAGAAGTGCCGGAACTATAGCGGCCTTGACGGCCTCAGAGGTGAAAAGCCGTGCATGGCCGCTCCCTATACTATAACATGGAAACAGCGCCCCCTGTCGGATGCAAGAGTTACCTCCCCCGGCAAAATATGAGGTTTTTTCACCTAACAATACTACTATCGCAAACTTTGAGTGAAGGTGCTTGGTGATATAGCTCTGTATTATAATTTTCGCGACAATGTTTTGTGACGTTAATTAAAATCGTCACATTTAACAGAGGATCTAGCAAATGCTACTAGGCGAGATATATATACGCCATATGCAGGTCCCACTTACTGTCCAGAAAGGGACAGAATAATTTACACCTTATTACATACATACGTACATGGGTATATAATTTGTTCATATATACAAATTTTGACCATATTTTGTTAGGATTTGAAGCATTTTGCACCTACTATTATGCATTCCATGTACTCCATATGCGTTGATTTTCTATTACATAACTGTCAAAAAAGGTTTGAAATAAGCACCACCTTTTTGATGAATTTGCTTATATCCAGAGTAGTGATGGCAATATATCGATGAGAGCATTTATATGAAGGTTTTGATGACTTCTGTTTGAAAAAATGTATCTTTTTGTCAATAACATCAATGTGTTCAGCAAACAGTGCTCTTTGCCTCAGCCTACACTTATTTTATTGCTCGATATCTTCCCACTCAATGTAGCTGTTTTTCAGGGCCAATCCTCCTAGCCTTAACCCCACCTGGCCTGGGGGGGGGGGGCATTGTGCCCCCCGCCCCCACACGTACCGAACTTTCTCTGCTATCTCCGGAACGACAAAAAATGGAGACCTGGAACTCCTTGACTTTATAGTTTATCATATTGGGGTCATTTTGAGCCTATTTGCATAAACCCCTGAGCGAAGGATCATGGGTAAATTCAAGATGACGGCCACGTGGGGTACCAGAAAAGTGATGTTTTTGTCATATTTCTTCAAAATTTCTGCTTTTCCGCGATGAAATGTGGGCAAAAACTATTTTATTTCATATTACATTAATATTTACAAATTTATCATGCAGTTTTTGTGGAGAAATTGCATCAATAAAAAATTCGGAAAATCCGACCAAAAAATGCCGTTTTTCAAAATGCCGTCACTGTGACGTCATCAAAGCGGCCATCTTGGATTTTTTTTACATTTTCTGGTAGAGCTTGACCCAAGGGTATAGTGTGGTAAGTTTCAGCCCCCTAGCTCAAGGGATAAGAAAAATAATTTTGGCCCCCCCCCCCCCCAGGCCAGGACAGGTCCCAAAAAGCCCAGGCCAGATAGGGTTAACAAAACATTGTTACCTTTGCGCAATCAATAAATAAATGTTCCGGAGTTTGTCTCATTTTCACCATAATCACAGATATCCTTATTCACAATTCCAATTGTATTTGGTATAATTGAATATGGACAATTCTATAACGTTAGTGTCTATAACAACTTGCTAGCTGTGCATTTATTGAATGTTTTAGCACAGTTGTGTTAAATGTGTCAAGTGCAGGTGTTCGTTAGGGAAATTCTATTTCACAAGTCGAGTGAGAAAAAAGACGTCTGCTTTCATACAATCGAATATTGCTGTCACAATCGAATATGACAAACAAATAAATTAACTGCTGGTTCCACCGGAAATTGTTTAAAGTGATCGTAAACCCTCAAGTAAAGTTTCCATCAAATGAAAGACCATTAAAAACAGTGTGGAAAAATATTTATTGTATTTTTCTACGATGTTATTATACAGAGTAAACTGCAGATAAAGCATGATATTCTATGGTGGTCTGTTGCAATCATATTTAGGTCCAGTGACGTCACACTGCCTTAATATATATATTTCAAACTGTGTGTGCACTTTCCAATGCTTGATTCAAGCTTAAGGTGTGTATACTTTGCGTTTCAACACAGGCTAACTGTTCCAGTGTGCATGTTTCACCAAAATCGGGGAGATGGTAACTCATAAGTGTCAAGTCAATTTTAATCTTGCATTTAAATTCCCCGATTTTGGTGAAACACGCACACTGGAACTTATCCATTAAAATGGAAATTATCCCAGCGATAAGATTTTCAACACCTTATCAGTTTTTGTTCGACTAAATTACAAATAATGAAGTCACCAAAACGAATATTTTCTGAAAGCTGTTCATTGGAGGAATTGGATTGTAGTGACAATTTTATCCTTCCTAGGTATTCTCCTATAATATACTTTTCAAACAGATTTAGCGTTCTTTATTCTTCTAAAAAAATTCCTGAAAATACAAACGGTACAAACTGTGTATCACTTTGACAGACCTGGTGCTACGTTTAGTAACTTGTGTCTAATTCCGCTTAACCCGGTTCCAGAGGCCGTTTACATCTCCATGGTGTCAAATGAGCGAACGCAATTAATCCTACCTGGCCTAGGGGGGGTCATCATGACCCCTACCAAACTTTCTCCCCCATCTCCGGAACGACAAAAAATGAAAGCTGACCGTCTGAAACATTTTAGTTTATCATATTGGGGTTATTTTGAACCTATTTGCGTAACCCCCGAGTAGAGGATCATGGACGATTTCAAGATGGCGGCCATGTGGGGTGCCAGAAAAGTGATATTTTCGTCATTTTTCAAAATTCCTGCTTTTCTTCGAGGAAAATTGCGCAGATTCTATTTTCATTTCACATCAGGCTATTATTTACTACTTTATCATATAGTCTTTGCGAAAGAAAAACATACATGAAAAAAATCGAAAATTTTGACCGAAGAATAGACCAAAAATGCCTGTTTTGAAGATGACGTCACGGTGACTTCATCAAAGCGGCCATCTTGGATTTTACATTTTCTGGTAGAGCTGGACCCAAGGGTATAGTGTGGTATATGTCCGCCCCCTAGCTCAAGGTGTAAGAAAAATATTTCGCCCCCCCCCCCAACAAAGCCTGGACAGGTTCCAAAAAACCAGGGCCAGACAGAGTTAAAGCGTGACTGAGCTATATACAATCAACCTGGAAATTCACTTCTTAAAGAATAACGCTCAATGATTAGGACTGTATGTATAGAACATAATCACGTCTAGCTGTCATCTTTGAAAACTGTCGAACGCGTCTCTGTTGTAGTAAAAACCTTTGAATTTTAAGTACCGGTATTTTTATTTCAAACACAGTTGGAATTGGTGATATGAAATAGGTGTTTCGGTCATTGACGCGGATATTCTTTTATGGACGACGGCTGAATGTGAATTTCGGGTCTGACGCTTGCTATTTATGATAGTTCACAATTCAAGAATTAAATAAAAAATCCGAAAACACCCATATCCTTAAACTAAATGATAGATATGACTTTGAAACGGAGGCAAATTTAGAAAAAAGTTAGTCATGCTTATTTATTTCTAAATATGTACAGCCTTGCGTAATAATTTTATGAAGTTTCATTCCACAGCCTAGGAGTTAATAGAAAGCTAGACCTTGTAGTTCTCTCCCCACTAAAGGAGCAGAGACCTAGCATTATATCATCTAGGAGGACCCGTTCAACCAGAAAATGTAGCGCACAATCTTCCTCGGCTGACGAATCAGTCAACCAAGTTTCAAACCACATACCTTAAATACTTGAGAAGGATCACGGTATGCTTGCAACCACGAGAATCTCAAAACGTACTCTTTTCTGGAGTCTTTTCTGTCGCGCCTGTTCTTTTCTCCTCGATTCCTTTTCGAAGTTCAGTGGACGCGCATGCACCGTGGACAACAAATGATGTTGTGGCGCGTAGACATTACTCATACTAGTAGTCTCCCTTGTAGTCCGGTAGCCACTCGCGAGAACATGTCATTCCATAGCACCCCTCGCGTAGATTTTGTTTGACTTCTTTTTCATGAAGATCAACATCTCCCGGTCAGTTAAATACCTGATGTAGATATCTACGGTGGTGCCTAAGGTTGCTACATGCAATTGGTTGATGCTGACTGGTTTTCAAAAATTTAAAACCGGAATGGGCGTAGGGGTAATTCAACCCTCATATTTTTATTACCCCTGCGCTTCGCGATCTGAAACTTACACAAATTTACCTCCGAATAATGACCTTTCAGATAAAACAGCCCAAATTCCGCTAGCTAACATAGCCACGTCATAGTCACGTCATAAGCTCGAGAAACCTTTGTCTCATGAATTTTGGGAAATATTTTCTCCGATTTTCTCTGTTTCTTTCGCAGTAATCGATTCTTGATTGTACTGTCTTATCTCATATGCTGATGAAGATGTTAACAGTTTAGATAACCTCTGCTGAACAAACGCCTGGACGTCTTGTTTGTACATGTAGAATTTAATCTTGGAAGATCAAGATGGTCTACAGTATGGCTAAGAGAGAGCGAGCGAGGTAAAACACTGCAATGACAAGAAAATAAAATATTGTCACACAATTATCGCAACAAAGTTCAGAATATGCTTCGCACATTACTAAAACCGACATTGTTTCACATTATGATGGTAAAATTTACTGTATGTGCACAAGGCATGTATAAGCGGCTTGGAAACTGAATGGAGACGAGAAGAGAAATGTAACTTAAGTTTGCATAACAAACCCTGCCACGAATGACGGACTACTTTTCTAAAAATCCATTAACAGAACATTGCAGGAGACTAGAATTTGCTCATTTTCCTACGCAATATTACACTGGCAGAGATAATTCAACAAGGTTCACAACAATGAGCAGAATGAGCAGATTGTGAAAATGTAGTGCGATATGAAATTATGTCGAAATAGAACTAAAAATACGTTCACACTACAATACGCGCTTCAATAACTGCATTAATAAACAGTCCAGATAGAACAAATCTGCATAAGCACTGAACCAGGTCTCTGAATGAAGGGAACAACTTTCCCGCGAAAACGCACATGTTACGTATCAACGATACGTGAAACTGGTCGTCACTGTCACAAAGTTCACTTGAAAACACAGATAAGCTGAATGTCCTGATCAGCAGGCTCATAATAAATCGTGTCCGACAAACAAAAACGTTTCTACTTACACCGTGGTTGGCTGAGGGTATTGTAATGGAGCGAAAGTGTTGAAAGGGGAGAGACGAGTGTCGAGCGGCCCTTTCCATCACATTTTACTGGAGCAGACTGATTATTACCTCCAAACACAAAAGAGTTACACAACACAATAACGTGTCAACTACACGATCCGAAGCGAAACAAAAACTGTTTTTGAGGAAACAGCACACTCCCCGTCTGATGTCTCCAAAGATATCACAAATTTAACTTAACACAATAGAGTGGGTCACACAAGCCTCTGACTTGCATGAAAGAGGAGTTCGACAGTTTGCTAAGTCATGGCATAGTCACAGTCCATACTAGTCCGAGAGCAACAAGACAAGTTCGGTGATCGGACGGAGGTACATAGTAGGTTTACCATCTTTGATAACACGCACTGTGGCCTTCCTCACTTTGTTGTCATCACCTGGAATAGGGTCGACGACTATTCCGATGGGCCATTCATTTCGATGAGCAGATTTCTCCTTTAAAAGGATCACATCACCTTTCTTGATGTTTGGTCTGTCGTCGTGCCACTTACGTCTGGTCTGAAGAGTATGAAGATATTCGTGTCGCCATCTGTTCCAGAAAGTGTCTGCTAGAGCTTGCACGCGTCTCCATTGAGCTTTGTAAAGGTCCTTAATGTTCCATTCAGATGATGGCTCTGTGACATGATCAGTCTTCAAGGTGAGTAATGTGGACGGAGACAAGATTTGAGGACAATCCGGGTCACTGGAGACGGGTACTATGGGGCGTGCGTTGATGATAGCAGACGTTTCTGCCATAAAGGTTGTGAGTACTTCATGGGTGAGGTTGTTTGGTACAACACCTGTCATCATAGAATCAAGGATACGACGGGTTACTCCGATCATGCGCTCCCACACTCCTCCCATATGGGAAGAGTGGGGAGGGTTGAAAGTCCAGGTCACTCCTTTGTTATAGAGGAACTCTTTGACGGGACCATCCTCGACATGGATGGCATCTATCTCTAGGTCGTCTGTAGCACCTACGAAGTTAGTGCCGCGGTCAGATCTAAGTTCGGTGACTTTCCCTCGGATGGCGATAAGGCGTCGTAGCGCATTGATGAAACTGGACGACCCCATATCTTCAATGACTTCGATGTGCACTGCCCTGGTTGTAAGACAAGTGAACATGATGGCCCAACGCTTGTTGTTGGCTTGTCCGCCCCTTGTGCGACGACCGACGACAGTCCAGGGCCCGAACGTGTCGACACCCACAAAGGAGAAGGCTGGTCCGGGTGTGAGGCGGTCAGGTGGGAGGTCTGCCATCTAATGTACTTCCTGCTTCCCCCGAAGTTTACGACACTTTACGCATTTGTGAAGCAGAGATGAGATCAAGCGCTTACCGCCAATGATCCAGAGCCCAGCAGACCTCAACGCACCCTCGGTTAGGCGGCGTCCCTGGTGTTTGATACTCTCATGATAGTGACGGACTAGAAGGATGGAGATGTGATGACGTGCAGGGAGAATTATGGGATGTTTCTCGTTGTTAGCCAAGTCGGAATGAGTCAGTCTGCCACCAACTCTTAGTAGACCGTTGGCGTCCACAATGGGGTTCAAGGTAAGAAGAGGGCTAGTCTTCGGTAGAGGTTTGTTAGATCGGAGACAATCAAGTTCCTCTTCGAAGACTTCACGTTGAACCGATTTGATAATGAAGCGTTCTGCCTCCGTGTAGAGCTGGGTTGTTCTCGACTTAGGGCACATGTGCCATCCATTGCACAAATCGTCATGCTGGCGGCTACTGGCATTGTGTTTCAGGTTTGCGATCGTCCTCACTAAGGTCGCCCAACTCGAAAATCGTTCGAAGCGATGGCAGCCGATGGACCTGTTGTTTGCCACGTTGGTTTTTAGTGTAACAGCCTGTGGTCTTACTTCACTGTCCTTTTCTGGATTCACCAGAGGGTAGGAAGTGCAGTTGTCATGGGTGTGGTCGAGTAGGCGTTGTGGACCCAAAACCCATGCGCTTTCGCCGACCTGTTCAGCAGGTAGGCTCCTGGTGGCATGGTCTGCCGGGTTTTCGTCAGTAGGCACATAGTTCCACTGTTCTGGTTTGGTGAATCTACGAATTCGTTCAACTCTGTTGCAAACATAGACATAAAACCGTCTGGATTGATTGTTAATATAGCCCAAGACTATCTTACTGTCCGTGTAAAATTGCAGTGCGTCAGGTACAAAGTCCAGTTGATCACATATCATCTCCGCTATCTCCACAGCAAGAACAGCGGCGCAGAGTTCCAGACGAGGGATTGTATGACTGTGGAGAGGAGCGACCTTTGCTTTGCCCAAAATGAAACCGAGGCTCTGGTTTCCTTCAGTGGAGATAGTTTTTAAGTAGGCTACGGCCGCGATTGCCTTTTCGGAAGCATCGGAGTACACATGGATCTCTTTCTTCAAGGCATCGCCGATCGACACAGGTGAATAGGTCCGAGGAATGTTGATCTCTTGCAGTGATGTCAGAGATTCTCTCCAGCTATCCCGCTCAGGACGATTCTCAGCTGGCAGCGGATTGTCCCAATCAGTGGTCGTCGTCATTGATTCACGCAGAATAATTTTGCCTTTGATTGTCACGGGGGCGACAAATCCCAGGGGGTCATATAGGCTGTTCACAGTGGATAGAACGCCACGTTTGGTGTGGGGTTTTTCCTTTTCAGAGACCTGAAAAGTGAAAGTGTCACTTTGAAGGTTCCAGGCAAGTCCCAGACTTCGTTGCAAAGGTGGGGTGTCCATGTGAAGATCCAAATCCTTGAGGTTGCTGGCCCGGTCCTCGACTGGAAATTCATCCATGACTTGAGTGCTATTCGATGCTATTTTATGAAGCCTGAGATTGCCCCCCGACTGGAGAGCTTGCTGGGTGCGCTTGACAAGATCAATGGCCTCTTCTGGTGTGCGAAGAGACGCGAGGCCATCATCCACGTAGAAGTTTCTGTTGACGTACTCTACCACGTCATTGCCAAATTCGCCTTCCCCGACCTGGACGGCCTTTCTTAGTCCATATGTTGCTATAGCTGGCGATGGGCTATTCCCGAACACATGAACGCACATCCTGTATTCAATGAGATCTTGTTCAGGATCGTTGTCACGGTACCAGAGGAATCTCAGGAAATTCCTATGGTCTTCTCTCACCATGAAGTTGTAGAACATTTGCTGAATGTCGGCCGTGATAGCAACTGCCTCTTTGCGGAACCGAAGCAAAATTCCAAGTAGGTTATTGGTTAAGTCAGGCCCAGTTAGCAACACGTTATTCAGGGAAACACCTTGGTATTGTGCTGAAGAGTCGAAAACTCCACGGATTTGGTCGGGCTTTTGAGGATGGTATACGCCAAATATGGGAAGATACCAACATTCTTCTCCGTCTTTTAGGGGAGGGGCGACTTCTGAATGTCCGCTATCAATGACACGCTGCATGAAAGTCTTGAAGTGCTGCTTTTTGACAGGGTCTCTTTGTAGACTGCGGTGTAGGGTTTGCGCACGTTTCACGGCTTGAGGTTTGTTGTTCGGTAGACGAACCCTTGGTGACCTGAATGGCAAAGGTGCCACCCAGTTTCCACTTGAATCTCTGTGGACCTCCTGGTCCATGATGCGTATGAATTGCTTATCCTCGACTGACATTCC
>JAVTVY010003815.1:0-41848 GCA_036873755.1 Hanleya hanleyi | reverse complement strand
CTTGTACATTGAAATGATCGGCGGCCCAGTCATATAAGAGTACATCGCGGTCCTCGGCCTTGGGGTACTCGTCAAACATCTGTACGATGGTAGATAAGGGTCTTCCCGGCATCGATGGTACAGGTAAAACAAGCAATATTGTCCGCACACGCCACTGGTCAGGCTTTGCAACGTTTGACTGTTCCAACACCACGTCTCTGTGCCTTGATCCATGAAGTCTGTTAAATCGGGATGGAGGGGTGGCAGGCCGTACGGGTCGAAGTATTCGCCCTGCTGTTCTGTCAAGTACACGGCCACCCAGTGTTCACCGGGCCGATCCATCGGGTCCGTGTTGAGAACGTAAGCAGCCGGATACATACGGTCTAATGGAAAAACATCTCGGGCGAACACCCCTTGAAAGACCCTACGTGCCTCTGGGTCATTCTCCAGCACGGTGGTTATCTGCTCTGTATCCATGTTAGGTGGAGAAGTCACACAGGACGTTACGCGCCTTGTCCACTTGAATGATGTTGTCAAACTCGGCGTAGCAGATCACATTGACGGTGGTCGCCAGGGCTCGTGCAAAGTGGATTTCCAACCGTAAGTTGCCTTGCTTGGCCAGGGCCAGCTGATGGTCGTTCTCTAAGGTGGGGGTTAGATCGAAACAGAACGTGTATCCGTTCGCGTAGTGCTCCCGACTGATGAAATTCCCTTCGTCCTGGTTGATTTGACCGGTGGCTGTAAACAGGATAGGCTCGAATGAAATTCCTGCGCCCAAAGTTCGGTGTTAAGGCCGTGGCTGGCACCTGTTGTCCATCCACATGCAGGGCCACAAAATTGATGCCGAAATGTTGAAAGTCAAACGGATTCTCTGAGTAGGCTCCGCTGAAACTGGTATTTTCCACACCGGCCAGGATCAATCGCTTGGGTAGTTCCCCCAGGAACAGGTTTTCTTTGTTGGCGCCCATATTTCCAGCAGGCACGGAGAACACTTTGGTTTGTACACGTCGGATAGGGTACTGGGCTGGTTTTGTTTCCAAGGCTTTCATGTGTCCTAATTGAACGGCTGGATTCGGTTTCACTTTTCGGACATACAGGACTGCGTCTTGGATGACAATCTTGGATGAACATGTCTGCGTGTAGTCGACCCATGAGATCCACCGAGGCACCGTTCGCAGTGAAAGCCTTCCGTTTGTTATATCCCACATTGTCCACCGTGTCCATGTGCTCGGGCGTGTCCTGGTAGAATAAAGCGGTTGTCAGCTGAGATTTTTTAGCCTCTCGGCCATACGACAACAGTATCTCGATGTAGGCTCGATAGAGGTACGTGTTGGTGGAGTCACTGATGAGTTTGTCGCTGAGAAAAATATCCACCTGTTGAAACATCGAGTGCAGCCAGAGATTCGTCGGGCCCACCGTTGCAGCTTGGACGATTCTGGTGCCATCCCCACTGACCACCTTGGCTTTCACATACAAGTATGTGTGGGCTAAATCCACATAGGCCGTATCCGCATTACTGATGGTGAACTCGATGGGCCCGGTTTCGCTGATGCTGGAGAGCGGGAGATGCTCCACCCATAATCCTTGTTCGGCACTGGTCTGTGTGGGCGGGACGGTCCACAAATCAAATTCACTGATGGTGGATGGGCAGGACTCGGCGTGGATCAAGGACATGTTTTAAGAAAAGATATCCTGGGTCTTCGATGTGCGTCGTCGCTGGGTCGGTCGTCGACTGGTGCGTGGTCTCGGTGGGGCAGCTCTTTTATTCCCTACGGTGCGTTGTGCTTTGGCCACCAAGACGCCTCCCGCTTCTTTGGCCCGCCGTTTCAAGGCTTCTTTGGGTGCCGTACCTCCCAAGACATCACCGGCCACTTCCAGTCCACTGCGTACCGCTTGTTTACCGATTGCTTTCACCCCACGCGTCACCAAGGGCAGGAACGTTTTGACGATGCTGCCGAGTATGTTCCCCAGTCCATGTCCTCGTTGCATGCGTGCACCGCTAAAGACCGGAAAGCCACTCCCGGCCTGTTGGGCATAATAGTCCATATAGCTGCGTGCATCGCACTCGTAAGGTACTTTCATTATGCAAAGTGGGGCGCACGTGCTTGTCGAAATGAAGTGTCAGCACCACTTTTCCTCGTTCGAATGCCACCGGTCGTCCCGTGTCATCTCTTATATCCACCGTGATCGTGTTGATGTCAGTTTGTCGTACGGGCAAGTAGAGCATGTGGGTGAAACTGTAGGTGACTTGATCTCCATACGTCTTTTTAATGGGGACCACCCGTAACAGAGGTGTGTTGATATCGCCCACGATGTGGTTGTCCACCACGTCCGAGTAGACGTAGAGTCCGTACATGCCCGACTTCATATCCATCGGCATCTCGCCATGGTGTTCGGTGGGACCAGCGAACGTCTTTAGATCGAAACCCAGCATTTGCTGTAGGATAGGACTCGCCTTGCCGGAGACGATAAGCTCTGCCTTGTCGTTGTGTGCGTTGTAATCGAAGTCCACGTGATTCTTGAAGGGATAGGCTTTGATGGGTTTTGAACTATTCGTGACCTCACGTAGAGCCTTATAATGCAACAGTCTTGACAGCCCACCCATGAACTCCTTGGGGGTATCGTATTGGCCTTCGGGCAGGGTGAGTCGGGTGTTTTTGCCTTCGTAGGTCACCTCGTACCACACTTCATTGGCTCGCACGTTGTACCACGAGTAAGGGTATTGGGTATCCACGAGGCCACATTCCCATCGTCCAGGTAAATGCAACGGTTGCGGTAACTGGGTGACATACTTGGCCACGGTGTTGTCAGGAAACACATCCAGCGAACTGTTACTGTGTAGGGTGAGGTAAAACATGGCGACTGAGCTGTCCTGCTGCTGCTGTTGGTTTTAATAGGTGTTCCAGGCCTTGGGCGGTTGTGTCCGGCGTCGTGTTCGTCGCGTTGACTTGCTACGTGTCACGGCTCTGGAGATGTGGGGTGTCCTGATCGAGGGTGGTTTTTTAAAGGTTTGAAAAGAAGGTGCCCGTTGTGGTGGTGGTGGAGTTTTGGGGGGTGACTCCGGTTCCCAGTCGGATTCCCAAGAAGGTTGTGGTGAGAGTCGTGGTGCACGAGTCGGTGAGTCACGCTGCATAAAGGCCCAGCGGTGGGGGTTCCCCACCAATTCCTGTGGTACATGCATGTCTTTCAAGCCTTGAGCGAAGACCTCCCATCCTCGAGGATCCGTGTGCGACCTGCGTTGACGCATCAGATCATTCACTAAATCCGTCATGTGGGTCCCGGGAACCACCTGATTCTGTACCAGGAGTTCGCCTTTATCATTCCAAGTCATGTTAGGATTCTGTTTCATCCGTTGTAATACCAGGCCAGCTTGTTTTGTTGAACGATGCAGGTACTCTCTTCAGCACTTCGTCTTCCACCCACTGTGGGGCTGTGGGTGGTACCCCACCCGGCTGTTGGAACGGTGCTGAGGTCGGCGGTGTGTCACGTGGTGGTGGTGGTGGTGGTGGTGGGGTAGACAGGGTTTTGTATTGGTCCATGAACGTCATGTACCGTTGAAGCGTCTCATTGTACCGTTGTACTTTCTCACTGTCGCTTAACCCTGGTCTCTGTAAGATCTGTTGCATCTCTCCATCGAGGGTGTTTATGGTCTTCGCCGTAGGTGGGACAGGGTAGGGTGATTGGAGGTTTTGAAGGAATCGTGGTTCGACGAGGACCATTTTTTTCGTGTGGTTCATTGTCGGCCGAAGAGTCCACCCAATACTGGACCCAACACGGAAGCGGCCAACGGTGCTAAGATGGCCCCGAGAAAGCCGCCTTTCTGTGACACCTTTTTCTTTTGTGTTTGAGGGACCCGCTTCTGGACTAGGGTTCGGAGACCTGTCTTATGCTTGACCAACTTGGTCTTCTGAGCCGGAGTGAGTGGTACGTTGCCTTTTAACAGGTTGTACCCGATCTCGCACAGACAGCGTACAAGGTCAGGGCCCGCACCGCGTACAATGGTTCGGACCAACTCGGGTGGGGCCGTCTTCAATACACGGAGCGTGGGAGCGTGCTTCCGTACTCGCGCAGACATCATGTACAACTAATGTCAGAACCCACAACTCTGCTCTTTTTATCTATCTCAGAGACAAAGTCAACCCTGTTGTGGTATTCATTCTGTTTTTATTATCCCCATCATCAAACACACACACATCCCAGCTGGGGGAGCCACTGTGGGTGTGTTTACATTATTTTTGCAAGTACACGTGGTGGGTCTCTCCGGGAAGATGCCGGTCCGTAGTCGAAGGTGGTCGGGGGTGGCTTGCTTGAGGTCGAAGAGCATATACCCGTGCTGAGGGGTTGTGGCATCTTTAAAGGCTTCCAACGCAAACGGTGTGCGGCCGGGATACATCTGTCTCGCCAGGTGCAGCAGTTGAGTGGTATCTCTCGGGTTTTTGAAGACCACCAGGTAGTGGGCATTTAAGCTGATGTTCCGATGTTCTTTGTTTTTACTGAACAGATTCTGCACAATGTAGATGATGCTGAGCCGTCGATGGTGGCTGCCTTTGGTAAAGAGTTGGGTGACCCGCGCACCCGTCTCCGCCATGAGATCATCCAGAACCACCAAGGTGTCGGGTTCCAAATCGGCCAGGTTGGGTAGGCCTTCCACGAACGTGATGTGGGGCATTGCTGCATACGCTGCCTGCCATTCTCCGTAACACCACACGACTCGGGCAATGGGTGGGGTGATCATGCTGTCGGCGTGTTGAAGGAGCTTCCTGACGAAGTGCGTTTTGCCGGAACCCGTCGGTCCTGCGATGAGACACGTGAAGGGATGCTGCCAACGGGGGTCCATGGTTCGAGGTGTATCCGTTGTCGTGGTAACCCGCTTTGTAAATTTGGCACGAGTGAACTGGAGTGGTGGTGGGTACAACGTCGGTCGTCGTTGTCTGTACACTGTCAGGGATGATGATGGGGGTGGGTACAACGTCGGTGGTCGTTGTCTGTTCACTGTGAGGGATGAAATCCGTTGGGTCTTGAGACGTAGTGGGTGTTCTTGGTGTAGGTGTAGAGCTTACACTCGACGTGGCTTGTACACGGGGTGTGGTGGTGGTGACTGGGTTCGATACGACTGGTGCTCTCTGTAGACCGGTTTCGCTGGTGGCTGGTGTTCTCAGTTGGTTAAGTAACGTGCTGACATAGGCTACGTCGTAAAACACACCTCCGTACAACACACTCAGCAGGGTTAGCACTATCACCACAAAACCCACTTGCGCTTTGCGCGTTTTGGGAGACGCTGTCTTCAGAGGCAGCTGCTGTTGGTCCATAGCACTGTGGTCGGACGTGGAATGAAGGATGACGGCAGTGGTGTCTGGCTTTATAGTCGTTTCACCTGGTTGGCAGCGACCCAGGAATTGAAGGAACTGGGCCAACCTTGACATTTCACGAAATGAAACAGTTTACCACGTCGACGTTCCGTTTTCAAAATCTGCTCCACCGTGTAGTAGTCTTGCTGTGTTTTTACGACAGGTTGTAATTCCGTCTCGTAAAACGTCCCTAGCAACGGTTCCCCTTGAAGATCTTCCAGTTCATAGACTCGCCGCTGTCGGGGTAGGCGCCGTTTAATCAGGAAGTGCTCATCGCTCCAGTTGGGCAAGTAACTTTTCTCGAACTTGCCCTTGACTTTACTGATCCGTACAGGGTCCCCGACCTTGTACACCGCCTTCGTCGTTCGCTGCGATGGCCTGGGGTACAAGACACGCCGGACTTCGGCTTCATTGCGTTGGGTCACGGTAATGGGGGCTCTCTCTATACTCCGATGATAGGCTTGATTGTAACCCCTCACCAGTTTTGGGAGAACATCGATGTACCGCCTTGTATTCTTATAGGTGAAATATTTATACATGCGGCCTTTGAATGTCCTGTTGAACCTTTCCACCACGGAAGCCTTGGTCTCGTTGTACGTATGGAAGAAAAACACCTTCTGGGCTTTCAGAAACTGTTGGAACGGTCTGTTGAGGAATTCCATGCCTTCGTCGGTTTGCAAATACAAAGGCTTGCGCCCGGTCTTGAAGATGTCTTTGAACGCCGCTATGAGATTCGCCCCCGTTTTCGTCCGGATGGGTACCACCCACGCATACTTCGATAGGATATCGATGCACGTCAAGATATACCGATTCCCATCGTTGTGTTTGGCAAAGGCGCTCATATCGACCAAATCCGCTTACCACTGGGCATCTATTCCTCCCACGATGACCCGGTTCCGTAGAAAATGGCGACGGATAGATCGATGTAAGGTATAGGTGTCTTGTCTTCTTAACCAATCTCGGACTTGGGCACGTTGTATCCCCTGGGGTTTGGCCGCTCGAAAGAGAGCCGACAATGCACTATAGGCCGCCGGACTGTCGGGACTGTAGTATAAGTTATCCAACACCTTCTCCCAGCGCTTCATGGTGACAAAATGATGATGCACCCTGGCTCTATCGTTTATTTATAACGGGCATATCTTGGGCCGGAGTTTCTTTCTGATTTTCTTCATTGGCTTTCACAGTGTCCATGGTAAATGACCAGTCCAACTCGTCTGATGACCGCTTGATAAGCACTTGATCCACATCTACCACGGCATCTTCCAATGCAGACCATAGATCAGGGTGAAGGGTAAAATGCACTGTACCCCCCATCTAGCCGAGCCAATTGAGCAAAGAAAGGGCCGCGTCGGATGTACACATCGTGACACAAGTGGATGAGGTCGCTGTCCAGTTCACCAGACAACACCCGTTTGAATTTGGTCCAGCCCTCCCGGGACAGACGAATGTGGGCCGGGCACGGTTGTGTAGGGTCCGCATCACAGATGTCTCCCACCTCCTCCATGATATCGACCTTATCCGCATACACGTGCAGGAAAACCTCGGGGGTCAAGCTGAGATACGCCAGTATCATATGCTCCAGTACGTGAATGGTACCAGATTTGACTGTTTCTCGTATTTATAGGGAGAACCCCGTGAGATCAAAGGATCAGGTGGTCATATCACTGGGCTGACTGAGTCTAGCCGGGTAATCAATGGCATCGTCGTCGGGTTCATGGCTAGGCAGTTGTTCATTGGGTTCTGCCGCCGATTCTCTCAGGGCACGAGCCCACTCCAACTCGTCTGATGACCGCTCGTCCGGTGTAAACAGCTGGTCCACGATAGGCACCACTTTCTCGAAGGCTATCCACAGATCGGGGTCTAGGGTGAAGCTTCGCGTAGGATCTTGGTAGCGGCCCAGACGTGGGAAGAAGGGTCCACGGTATACGTAGATGGCATTGTCTATGTGGATGACGTGTCCATCGAGCTCGCCGCTCAACACCCGTTTAAATTTGGTCCAGCCGTCACGAGGTAGCGTCACCGTATTCGATATGGTCTCAGCGGGCGACCAGCAAACTCCACGGTCTTCCACCAGGGTGACTTTATCTTCATAGACGTGTAACCCCACCCGGGGTGTAAGGGGCAGGATGGCTCGTAGGACGGGTGACATGCTTGGTCCAATCACGATCGGTGAATGACACACACTCTCTCTGACCCTCGTATTTATAGTCCCACTGTCAATACCACAGCGCCAGGGTCAATAGGGCACAGACTAGTGTGAGGCCAACCAGCCGGCGCTGGTTCCGGCGTGAGCGCTCGTGGTCCATAGCCCGAGCATCAAGGATGGCTGTCATAGTCCAGTAGTGGTGAGTGATGGCACACCTCTCCATCGAGTGCACTCTGTCGAGGACCGCTTCTGTGAACTCGTTCAGGATCTGGCGTCGCCCCTCGTTGTCGTCGCCATCTGCAAACATGGACCGGACCACTGCTCGGTAACCCGTGAGTGAATTCACCACGGTGGCATGCTGTAAAATGCGAGTCGCATAGGGCTGGATCTCCGTCATGGCTCTGCAACCGTAGAAATGAAGGTGTGGGACCCAGAGAGACGTGTTTTATAGACCATGTCACACATGTGCGCCTAGACGTCGGGTGTAGTCCGTGATACGTACTATTCTGATGGGTTAGTTCAAAAAAGAGAGCAACAACAACAACACAGATTACAGGTCAATCCTTTTATTATGCGTGAATAACCTCTGAACATCATAGGAATGCATGTAATAACCTGTCTGTAGGGGTTTCCCACAATGGCGTTCACCTTCGTGTCTTTTCGTGTACGTCCGTGTCTTTTCGGGTACGTCCGTGTCTTTTCGGTAAAGTCCGTGTCTTTTCGGTAAAGTCCATGTCTTTTCGGATCGGTGACGTCCGTGTCTATCATCCGGGCACTTCGCGTCTGCGCCTGCATTGGGTATGTATGAGGGTCTTCATGTGCGCGCGTGCAATGCGGCTCAGTCGTACACCAGTACACCAGTCTCGATCCTCGACTTGGGGTAGAGTGTGCTAAAAATAGATCACCAGCTAGCGTGCTATAAAAGGGGAGCGGCCTTGCCGTTTCATCAGACTCTCTGTCAACCACCAAGATGTTCACTTGCACAACTTGCCAGAAGCAGTTTACTCGTCTAGATAACGATGCACGGTATACTTGTATAACCTGCGCACGGTCATTTAATCTGGAGGATGATTTACTGCGCCACGAACGCTCATTCCACGAGGGCGCGACGGAACAATGTAAGGATTGTGGTCAACTCTTCAAACGACGCAGTCAGTTGAGACGGCATCAGCGTTTGATTCATGCCCCGTCTCCACGGTTTTGGCGACAACTTCCTACTGAAGAGGAGCCGCGGAAGGTCAGACCCAGTGAAGATAAGCCCGGGGAGACGAACGCCACTGGTGATGCGATGACGGAGAGCCCGCCTATACCCACAGTTGGGAAGAGCCTGGATTTCCAGCCGGACCCCACCGTTACGGTTTCGAGTGATACGTCATACATCGAACATTTTCTGGACGAGCCCATAAATGTTCCTAGCGATCTCTTACCTGAATATCATCCAGAGAGTGACATCTCTCGGCGCCATTGGACCATGACACGGCACTGTGTCCACCGTCATCGCCCTATTCAAGATATCTACAATTTCCCACTGACCAAGCTCACCCGTCTACGCAGCTACGTGGAAACCATCTTCAATGACCAACCTACGGCCTTCACGTTAAATGTAGCATTTGGGTACATCTAATGCCATAAGATGACGGGTGAATTGCGCTATTTCTATTCCAGTGCCATCCACCCAGTGTACGACCAACCGTTTACCATCATTGACCGGAGGTCACTAGAGATGATGCTGGACCAAGTGGAACAATTGGATGTCTTGGGATGGGCCCAACAACAACGACCCAACACCAAGTGGACAGTGAAGAGGGTGACCAATGTTACATTTTTCCTTACCAAGGTGATTCACCACCGCCATCGGTTGAATGCGTCACTCGTGCACTGATGAATACCATAACATGTCGTACATGTCTACATGCTGATCATTGACTTGAGCTCAGTAAACATTAAATGTGACGGTGCGTTAAAACATGGTGTTTGATATTTCAATTTTGTTTTGCTGTGAACATACTAAGCATACCCAGGGCGGCTCCCCCAGCCTGGGTATGATGTAACATTGGGGATAATAAACTGCATGAACATTGCTGAACTTGTTGTTATTCACATCACCCCATTGACTTGATAGGCAGGTCCCATTAAGCCCGGGCACCAATATTAGTCCTTTTGGTTAGAGGTGATAGGGATTTTCCCGGATTTTTCGATAAAGTCCGTGTTCCGTTTTTTCTCAGGAAAAATTGTACATGCACCCACCCAGCCCATCTGATGCCCCTTCACGAATGCTTCACTTTGATACCTCACTCGACCCCATTGGACCATTCGTGGCTCCCCTAGCTCCAACACGTCTAGCGGGACCCATACAGGGTCCAGTTTTCGACACTAGGTGACCACATCCCGACAAAATGGCCAGTTTTCGACACCGGATGTGCCGCCATCTTGAACATACGTGCCGCCATTTTGGATATGTCCCATAATGCACCGGGTCAAAATACTCGCTTCTGATTGGACGAGAGCTCCGTGGCGGATTTGAAATACTCGCTTCTGATTGGGCGAGAGCTCCGCATTGCATCTGCGCATGCGCAGAATGATATTCCTACCGCACACCCAACCCATCAGATGCCCCTTCACGAAGGCTTCACTTTGATACCTCATACAACTCCATCGGCCCATTAGTAACTCCCCTACATGCCAACACGGCTATTTTCATACCCTTGGGCCACCGCGCATGCGCAGAATGACGCTATGTCAACCCCACACCCAGCCCATCAGATGCCCCTTCACATAAGCTTCACTTTGATACCTCACTCGACCCCATCGGACCATTAGTGGCTTCGCTAGCTCCAAAACGTCTATTTCCATACCATTGGGCCACCGCGCATGCGCAGAATGACGCTAGTTCAACCCCACACCCAGCCCATCAGATGCCCCCTCACATAGGCTTCACATTGATACATCACTCGACCCCACTGGACCAGTAGTAACTCTCCTAGCTCCAAAACGTCTATTTCCATACCCTTGGGCCACACGAGTTGTCTCCCTTGCGTCAGTGTGTGCAGATGGCGCTATGGTTAGGATCGACGCCGTGATGTGGAAAGGGCGTCCCCACACCATCCTGGAGCCGCCATTTTGTTTGTTGATTTTCTGCGGAGATACACGGGACAATAAACGCTCGACCCTAGGGTGGTACAGATGCTAGACTGATCCTATTAACATGGTACAACACCTATAGATTATGTTTATTATTATTATATGGCTTAGAGGGGTTTTTGAGGGTAATGTGAGGGTTTTTTCTCCCCGTGACCCCCCCACCGCCTCGTTTGCTCCCTTGCGCCGCCATTTTGACCACACGCCGCCATTTTGACCACACACGCCGCCATTTTGTACACACACATCCACAGAACGCCGAGCCAGTGACGTCATATGCAAATTTCTGAGGTCAAATTTTACTCGCTTCTGATTGGCTGTCACCTCCTCGTTTCCTCCTCAAATTATGCAAATTTTTGAGGTCAATGTGCGGTCAAATGTGTTTTACCTACTACTACCGTATGATGTATGGAGAAAACGCCACGCGCACACTGTTCAGTTTAAATCCGACCGAACAACTTCAGTTTCGCCCATATAAACGTAGCTAAATAATATATAGCCCTCACGAGTATGAGGGCTATAGGTCGGCCCCAGTCACCTCAAGCTAGGGTTTTAGATAATTTTATTACGAATCACCCACCTCTGAAACTGCCGTACATCTAATCTCTATCCCCTCCTGCGCACTATTTTAAAATCTTGCGCACTATTGTGAAATAGTGACGCATATATCGCCGTCTGAATTTTCCAGTCGAAAACTTCAACTCTCTACGCGCCATGTTGGTGACGTCACGGTATATGTGTGCTGGCCGTTTGCAATTGAACATGGCGCGTATAAAGTGGAAGTATTCGTTACTATTTCACAATAGTGCGCAAGATTTTAAAATAGTGCGCAGGAGGGGATAGAGATTAGATGTACGGCAGTTTCAGAGGTGGGTGATTCGTAATAAAATTATCTAAAATCCTCGCTGGAGGTGACTGGGGCCGACCTATAGCCCTCATACTCGTGAGGGCTATATATTATTTAGCTAATATAAACGGAGAAAATAATCATCAAATCATGTTTTCAACGCTAAGTCAACAGAGGGATAATGCCTAATTTTGAAAAGTAATCGAAATGTTCGACAAACATCGCTTGTACGATGTCATTTCCGTCGATGTGCTGCTCCGGCGGGAATCCTGTCCGAAAATCTGACTGGAGATATAAAACACATGATATTCAAACAACCCCTATAGCCCCGAGTGAAGCGGAAGTAGACACAATTTACGAAACGTAGCACCAGTGATACTGCACGCTCCAAACGCGATATTTATCACAGTATCTGGGAAACTTTCAATGGTGGAATTTGGTGGTACAGTCCTGTTTGACGAGTTTCTACAATAATTTTCTGTGACGTTGATTAAACTCATCACAGTCTGAACATGATCTAGCAAATGTTACCAGGCACGATCTGTATACGCCGTATGCAGGACCTCCTTGAATATTCATATCCAGATATGGGTAGTTAATTATGTCAAAATTGTAACCGTTTGTGTTTTCCTAGAATCGACGTCAGAGACGTCATAATTCCCGTAAAGGTTTAAATATGATGTTCAGTCTGGGTTATCAGTAGTTTCTTTCAAATCGAGTGAAGTGGAGGGGGGGGGGAGGGTAAAATTATTTTTTTATTATTTCTTCACAGCGTCGCTAATATTGGGACTATCCAGTGCTAGGAGATTCTCTATATAGTGTTTGGTGAATGAGAAGGAACGGGCTTTGAATGGTTATCTATTGACAATTTCTGCATATAGGCGTATTCAAACGAGAACAGATAGGTCTGTCAAAAATGGTGCAAAAGTTGTATCCATTGGGATACCTAAACGGTGTTGGTATATGGTGTTGTCGAATTTCACATAGATATTGGTAATGAGAAATTCAGACAATTGTAAAAACAAAGAAAAAACCCAAGAATGATATCCTTTATTTGCAGAACAACTGAAGAAAGCCTTACGGCTTCTGGCATTAACATACCGGTGACCAGTTTATTGAACACCGATATTATTAATGAACTGAATGAATGAATGAATGAATGAATGAATTTTATTCATCTAATATTAATAAAGTGTTAATTCGTAATGATTAATCAATAGCTTGGCGGGAATGAAACCTCATGGGGCCTGTTCTATCCCATTGAAAAAATTATTTATGTTTACGAATGCGCATAGCATGAATATTGATGGTGAAAACTAAGCTAAAAACTGATGGGCATGCAGTTGGTGAATCGTACTAGGGTGAAAATAGGTTAACCATGAAGTAGGAATGTCTTTAATCTAGATTTGAAAAGCGAGGAGGATGTAATGACTTTTAGTGTTTGAGGGAGCTTGTTCTATTTCCGCGGTCTTGTAACTCTAATGGTATAAAATGAACTGTTTGAACGATAAAAAAGGGCCTATCTAAGTTAGTATGCTGATTTCTTGTCTGATAACCAACTGTACTAAGTCTGATAGAGTAGTCACGAAAACGTATTGGCAACAGATCAGAATTATTCATTAATTTCTTAACTAAATTGGGGCGATATGCAAGAGATGGGAATTATTGACGACGTGTGCCGACTAAAAAGCAACCATATGACTCTACAGAAGAACATCCCTCGGCACCTAACATTCATACCCGAGAATACGGTGAATTCTCGGACGTAGCCATAGTATCTCAGCCGCGCTTTCATTGCAGATGTTCATGTGGAAATTATGGAGTATCCACACTCCTTAAACGGAATTAGATACGCTAGCTCGAGAGCTGTGATGACAGATCAGCTCAAACAACTCATCTGATGTTAATGGATGAGCATCGTGGACGTCCGATGGAGTAAACGCCTCAACATGGGGTAAACCTGGTAAATGCAAGAATACCCAGAAAAACTAACCTGTAATGTCCGACGTCGTACGGCTTAATCCACTGTCACCGTGGTGTATGAAAGGTGGGACATAAATTTATTCTGAAAAAGCAAAATATATATATTTATATTAACAACATCGAAGACATCCACTGCTAACCAAGCCGCTGTGTTTGAGGCTCAATTATTTCTTAAACTTTTACAAAACCTAATGTTAAATCACAGTGGCTCTTTTTTGTCATAAATGGAATATGTGCGGTACATTCTAAACAGCTGTGCACGCGTGTCTCTGTCTCTCAGTGATTGAATGGTTGATCTGAATAACAGCGAACCAACTGACAACCTATCGACTGATACTTAATATCGGCTGCATTCTGTCTGCTCCGCATGACCCGGTGCCAAATGGACTGGTTGTCTCCGGCTGTTAAGGGAGAAGAGAACGTTCATTTCCATGCTCTTATGGTGATTTGTCGATTTTTTTAAAACAAGCTGAATTTCCTAACAAAAGCACCCAGACATCTCAAAATGTGATAAAAAATCAACAAAAGACAGAACGGAATCATTTATGCGTTTTACTATGTATTCAGTGTAATGACGTTTAAGTAGTGTACATGCATTTGGCTGCCATATGTTTAAACGGTGAGTCACCCCCCCCTTTTTTTTTTACATGGATCATCTTCTCTTAACCTGATGCAATAAAACTGGAAAAAAACACCAAACAATCAACCTCCAGAAATGAACGTCCTCTACTGCCTTAATTTATGCGAACACCGCCCCTCCTTTGTTCAGTTAGTAAACAAATCTATCACTGTAACTCGAATGATGAAATTTGGCTTCCCCAAGAAGTATTTTGAATCACCGATTGAGCTCTTTTTAACCGGATTTAAAAGAAAATCCGGCTATCTGCACGAGAAATTGTTTTATTTGTAGAAAATTAGACTCAATTATTCTATGAAAGAAACAGTTGTATCACTCAAACTTTCACTTTGGCCATGCACAAAAATGTTCATTCGCTGGTCAAATTTCAATGTTAAACTTTTATGTCAAAAAGAAGAAAAATTGGCACACCCAATCTTTGTGATAAAAAGTAGTGTCCTATATATTACATATATTAGGGAAGGAAGCCCAGTGACATCTAATTTCAATAGACGTCACTTCATTAGCGGTTCGGATAGTTTGACGTCATGAATGCCCAGTTTGACTCTACCAGAGAGTGGGGGATAGGCTAAGCTGAATACTGCCATATGACCTTGTGTATGAAGTATCGGATCAACAGTAATGTATTTAAGAATCCAAGGTTCAAGCTATATTTAGAATATTCTTGAAATTTATTGGTAATTGTTAACATTGTTTTCTCGTCATTTTGAACATTAAAAGCGTTTTAGCATGTCCCTAGCTGTCATACTGCGGACTCGTCCCCTGTGTGTCGATTTCGGGCACGCGACTTGCAGGTGTTGTCTGCTCCGATTAATTGATGGACCAACACAGGTGTAGGGGTGATAACGTGTAATTTACATGATAAAATATTGCTTTTCACGAAACATCTCAACAATTCTGCTGTTTGTGGTGTAGCAAAATAGAAATAATTGCTTGTTCCTACGAAGTAGGCTCTCATTTGCAAATTGTCCGATAATGAGTGAGTCAGTGAGTGAGTGAGTCAGTCAGTCAGTCCGAATCCTTTTGTCGGCAAAATAAGGAGAAGCGTTGACATTAGAACCTTGATTTTTGGCATGAAGATGCATTAGGGGACTGTTACCAGCAAGTTCTGAGCTGACCTACTTTTGATGAAAATTCTGACTTAAGCAGTGCCCATCTTAATAAAGGCAGGATTTCAACTGAGGTGGGGAGGGGGGGGGGGTGTCCCAAGAGTTCAGTTCGCGTCGGAGTCCTAAATGCCTGTCCTGTGACGTTAGTCACACTGCCATGTTTACAGCGGTAAAACAAGTAGGATAGATCGCGATGCAATAGGAAGAGTCTAAGTTTGGTCACGAAGGCCGTAGGCCTGAGTGAACAAAATACCGCAGTAAACAAGCAATTATTTCTTAAAAATACACATAAACATAGCTGCTAAAACAACAGAGACGGACACTATTGACTTGAATAGTCGCCCTCTCCCTCGAATCGTGGAGCCTACAGGCTATATCAAACCTGCCACACCTTTATCGCCAACACTCCTCGTTTGTATTATGTCTTGACAACCTTGAAAAAAATGCATACCGGGATACGATACATTTCAAAGATACCTTATCTACTTTCTTCTCTATTTACCTGCCCTTCACGCCTGCATTCCAACAGTCTTTTACCTTTGTGAAAAATGTGTTCAACCAGCATCAGGGTCTCTGCTTGTCAACAAACATCTGCACACGATAGAGAAAATGACGTGTGGGAAATCCCATTTCACTCGGCTCTACCATACCGTGTATAAATAGGGTCAATAAAAATACCCACACAAACAACTAACGCCAATTCCAAGTAGAACGCCTTCGCCAACATGTGGGTCATTCTACACAATCGATTGAAGAATAACCAGCGCGTATTTTGGTGACTACGTTCCTAATTTAATAGCGTAGGATTTTGAGTAGGTTGAAATATCCTGCCCATGTACACTGATCTAGTTACAACTTATGCAGGGTTATGGACGCCATTTAACAACCAGCCCCGATGACCTGTTTTTTATACTTCCCTGACAGGTCATCAAATAGTTCCGCCATAACTAGGATGGTTAAAAACTAATTGCGTTAGCAAATATTAACTCGTGTAATAGAGGCCAATGTAAAGCCCACTGAAACTTGAATTTAGCTATAGAATACAAGCGCTCATATTGAGACCAGGGGCATTTTTGCTACTAACCAAGATTATAAATACCCCCAGCAGTCGAAGTACTTTCTAGTTACTTCTTTGTTTTATTTTTTGGGACGGGGGTTCTTTTATGTGATCATTCGAATGACTAACACATAAACTCATTAGTGTTGTTTTTAACGGCTCTCTATGGCAATATATCTCTATAGTGACACATAACCTACCTGTTATGGGTGACATTTACGAGAATAACTATTTCTCGGAAACGCGCATTCGTTTGTGACTTCCCAGAAATGTACGTATTTACAGAAGTCCATAATTTCTGGTATTAAGTATAGTAATAATATGTTGAGCTTCGATAAGTCGGTTGACAGTGAATATATTACTCAAAGATTCCATTATAACTCTATATCATAATTCTATTAGTTATATTCAAAATAACTCTATATTCTATTTCTATATAGCGGGGCTCCTGAAAGAAATACCGTCAAATACATGTGTAATTCAGCGATGCAACTGAACTTTACAAGGCGGTTGCCACGAGGGAAAGCTAAAATTGAAAACTGGTTCACATCGCTTTGATTCACTTGCCATCATCTATGCCGTTGCCTTATTGACATATATCCAACAACGATCAGTGTCACTGTATTATGAAAATTATTTCAATTCCCTTGATGAATAATAATCTCACGAAATGATTTTGAACTTTTATTCCTTCTGAAATACAAGGACGACAAAGTACTGGCAGATTGATATTCATCATCAAAACCAAACGTTTTTGTCAAAAGACAGGAATTTTTTGTTGTTTTTGGTGATAAAAAGAAATACTCGACAACGCAATCTAATTAAAATTAAATCCTATCTGCTCTCCCATTTGGATATGTTGCTCGTGGGATCTAAACGGCTTGCAGTAACGCGAGAACTCTTCATAGTGCTTTGAAGGGAACATAATGGTAGGGCTTTTTCGTTGGCTCAGCCGTTAGACTGGCGGGGTATCTTATGATGTCGCCGCGGTCCCGCCAGTTTGGCACCATAATGCGGGGTAGAAATATGGACTAGTCCTTGGAGTAAACGTTGGGTTAAGGCGGAGGCGATGACCCTATCTCCCCTCCCCGACTACAAGTAAAGTAGTTAAAATGCGACCGTGATGTCATAAGACTACTAAATATTCATGACCTGGGCGCTCTGAACACCAAATTCAATTGAAATCATAGCGACATATACGACTGTGGAGCATTGATAGGATATTAATTTAGTAAGATTGTTGACAACGGTAGTTCATTATTTTCTTCTATTGGTTATAAATGAACTGAACGTTCAGGGTCAGTTATAGACTATCACGATGCCTAAAAGAGATTCTTTTCTTCAGAAAACTGATCTGAAATGAACGCACTGAATGCAGTGCGTGTATTAAATTGACAGTAGCTGATGAAAAATACACCAAAAGTACATAAACTGTCAAATATCATAGCCTATTTTATGACCATATTATGGACTCTGGAGCCTTCTGCAGTATGTATTGTTTCAAATAAGGACTCTCATTTTCAGATATTGGACTCCTGAAAAACCATGATCTAACCTTGGAAACACAATACCGGTAAATAAGGTTTATGCTGATTATCGATTCCACAAATACAGAAATCTGAATGCTGAAACAATATGTCATGAACAGCTACAACGAAAACGTGCCTAGGATACAAATCATCACAGGGATCACTTTGGTTGCGATGTTTTTAGAAATATGCAGTCAGTATATTTGTCTGCTCTCTAAAAAAACTTGAGTGAACTGTTCGACTCAAGTTTGAGTGAAACTCAAACTTAAGTTACTTTTCACTCAACTTGAGTTACTTTCAACTCAACTTGAGTTAAAACCACTCAAGTTCACTCAACTTGAGTGGGATGAATTTCCACTCTTATGCTTGAGTGAATGTCACTCAAGTTGAGGACCGCACTGCGGTGGTCTAATGGTTAGAGCGTCGGCCTCGTAAGCGGTAGGTTCTGGGTTCGATCCCAGGCCGGGTCATACCTAAGACTTGAAAAATGGAACTTGTTGCTTCCTCGCTTACGCTCAGCATTAAGAGGATAGAACAAGGACTGGTTCGCTCGGTGTCAGTATAATGTGACTGAGTGGGGTGTCATGTCTGCCTACGGCATGATATTTCAGTGGGACAGCACTATAAAATGGCAGCATTAGATCTGCTCTGTTACAAGTAGGTTCCCCTTCCCCTCCCCTTCCCCTCCCCCTCCCCTCCCATCCCTTCCCCGTCGTGATATAGCTGAAAAAATGTTGAAAGCGACGTTAAATCCTATTCACTCACTCACTCACTCAAGTTGAGTGCCTTTAACTCAAGTTGAGTGAAAAGTAACTCAAGTTGAGTGAAAATCTCTCTCAAGTTTTGAGTGGGATGAATTTCCACTCTTACTTGAGTGAAATTTCACTCAACTTTTTCCAGAGAGTGGGGTGATATGACTTCTTGTCAGTACGCCGACATCGATTTCCACCACCCTGTATATGATGAGAAGTAGTATATGGGTCCTTGTGTCCTTTGACCAATCAGAATTGAGAACGAAAGTAGGTCAAGTATGACGCGTTTGACGTCATCCTGTGACGTAATTAGGGCGTGGTTGTCAGAAACCGGTTTAACCGGTCGTAAGAAACCGGTTAAACCGGTATAACCGGCCGTAAGAAACCGGTTTAACCGGTCGTAAGAAACCGGTTTAAATAGGGCGGTATGGTGTCAGCCCCTTTGTTAGCAGCCCCTTTGTTAACTACCAATAAAAACATCACGTGACCCTTTGACGGCTATTAGGATAAAAGGAGAGAGTTTTCGAGTCCAGTGGTCTTTATATCTCCTACTAACCTCTCATTGTTATTTATTATTTATTTATTTATTCATTTATTTAGTTATATATTTAGCGCTGGAAAAGATGTTCAAAACAAAGAAATGTACCGCGAAATTCAAATAAAACATTGAGTTGATGGGCCACGAAATCCGAAGGGGAAGCGGCCCTTAAACTACAATTTCAATCAATCAAAAAAAAGTTCAGTGGTCATATGCCTCTCACGCACGAAGGTGCGTTTTTACGTATTTGGTCGATCTCCTGTCTCGGTATACAATGGATGACGAGAAAACATTTGAGGAAGGTAAGTTCGCATTATCAATCATTCCTTTGAGAACAAGCGGTTCGTTTCTTAAAAGATCTATTGCTCGAATCATAGCGTATGTTGAGAGAAGGTCTTTCGTATATTATAGACTAACACAACACAATGTATTAGAGCAAATGCCATGTATAGTTAACTAACCGTGTGAGTTAAATTATGTACCTCGGAATGTCACAGCCGAACGCACATCTATTGTCCTTCTCTGTGCGCACCAGTCCATTGCACTTTAGCGAACGGTCCCCCTTTAATACGTGCCGGTGTACACGAAAATGATATTCTTTCTTTCTTGAATTTTCTTAGACTAAAATAGTTCGATAATCTAGGTTTATTATTTGTTAGGCCTTAAATATATATGGGAGAATTTCTGTTAAATACTGTAAGGTTGGTCATACCGCCGGTATAGTTTATTCAACCCCTTATAATACATGTATAGCTACCTGACCGTGCGCGTTAAATTATGTACCTCGTATTGTCACAGCCGACCGCACATCTATTGTCATTCGCTGTGCGCACCGGTCCATTAAGTTCAAATAGGGATGTATTATGCGTCGCTATTGACATCAATACCATTCAAAAGACCTTTATTCGGTGACCCTAGCATTGTCTCTGCACACGGGAGAAAATTAAGCTATGTTTAACACACTAGCATTGTTTTACAAGTCACCAAAACTCTAGCATTGTTTTACAATACAATACAGTAAACACACACGGTGAGCATTGGGAATGATCGCTCACGATATGATGACTATTTGTATCGTGTTCCGACGAAGCGTAGCGTCCGCAAAAGCGCCCGCAAGCGCCCGCAAAAGCCCCCGCAACGCCCGCAAAAGCGCCCGCAACGCCCGCAAGCGCCCGCAAAAGCGCCCGCAAGCGCCCGCAACGCCCGCAAAAGCGCCCGCAACGCCCGCAAGCGCCCGTTTCAACGCCCTTCGATATCTGAGAAAAAGAGAGAGATCAACACGTTCACAAGTTTTCATATATTTTATTATCCCCAATGTGATGCCGTTTATACGGATACCGTGAACTCATCATATGGCGATGACAGTGCTGAAAACTCATGGTCTGATGCGGACAGCACTAGCTCATCCGAGAAAAGCGAAAGTTTGGGTGATTCAGACACGGACGAAGGGGAGTCGTCATTTTGGGATCGCATTGTGGACAACGCTATTAACGCACACGCCGCTGCTATCCAGGCAGATGGACCGGATGAAGAGACTTTACAGAAGGCCTATATCAACATGCAACCACGAATCATAAAATCTGCAATGGCTCTGTATGAAAACTATACCTTGATTCATCTTGAAATGAAAAGTGATCGTAACCACAGGGCCATCATGAAAACAAAGAGCTACTTAGAAGAGGATATGGGTTTACCTCCAAGAGAGGCCCTAAAAAACGCCATCAAGATGCGGAAACAGAAAGACATGTTGCCCACGGACTTTCCCGGATTGGTAGATAGCGAATCTGATTAGGACTTGGTACACCGAATAATAATGATCAGAAAACTGACGGTGATTTAAGAAGCTCACTGCCGAATGCTGAAATAAAGAAATAAAGCGAAAAGATGATGATGACCGAAGATGAACTTCAAGAATTCACGAACACTGACAAGAGCGTGATTAAAACTGATATCACTCCAACGTTATGAATTGTAAACATACCCATAGCGGCCCCCAGCTTGGGTACGGCATCACATTGGGGATAATAAAATATATGAAAACTTGTGAACGTGTTGATCTCTCTCTTTTTCTCAGATATCGAAGGGCGTTGAAACGGGCGCTTGCGGGCGTTGCGGGCGCTTTTGTGGGCGCTTGCGGGCGTTGCGGGCGCTTTTGCGGGCGTTGCGGGCGTTGCGAGCGCTTTTGCGGACGCTACGCTTCGTCGGAACACGATACAAATAGTCATCATATCGTGAGCGATCATTCCCAATGCTCACCGTGTGTGTTTACTGTATTGTATTGTAAAACAATGCTAGAGTGTTGGTGACTTGTAAAACAATGCTAGTGTGTTGGTGACTTGTAAAACAATGCTAGTGTGTTGGTGACTTGCACAATAGTGTAAGTTGTCGGGGTAAATAACACGTTCGATTGAGAGGCCATAATTTTAGCGACGCCAATACGGTAAAAATTTATCTTTGTTTTTGTCAAATTATGTTATACGTGTTTATCGAATTTCTTGAAATAATTGCGATAGAAAGAGTGTTAAACGTTTCTTTTATTCTCGCAGTAACTCGGTCAGAGAGACAGATGCATAGCTAACAGTTGGCCTATTTTAGTACACGACAACATAGTTTAATTTTCTCCCGTGTGCAGAGACAATGCTAGGGGCACCGAATAAAGGTCTTTTGAATGGTATTGATGTCAATAGCGACGCATAATACATCCCTATTTGAACTTAATGGACCGGTGCGCACAGAGAATGACAATAGATGTGCGGTCGGCTGTGACAATACGAGGTACATAATTTAACGCGCACGGTCAGTTAGCTATACATGTATTATAAGGGGTTGAATAAACTATACCGGCGGTATGACCAACCTTACAGTATTTAACAGAAATTCTCCCATATATATTTAAGGCCTAACAAATAATAAACCTAGATTATCGAACTATTTTAGTCTAAGAAAATTCAAGAAAGAAAGAATATCATTTTCGTGTACACCGGCACGTATCAAAGGGGGACCGTTCGCTAAAGTGCAATGGACTGGTGCGCACAGAGAAGGACAATAGATGTGCGTTCGGCTGTGACATTCCGAGGTACATAATTTAACTCACACGGTTAGTTAACTATACATGGCATTTGCTCTAATACATTGTGCTGTGTTAGTCTATAATATACGAAAGACCTTCTCTCAACATACGCTATGATTCGAGCAGTAGATCTTTTAAGAAACGAACCGCTTGTTCTCAAAAGAATGATTGATAATGCGAACTTACCTTCCTCAAATGTTTTCTCGTCATCCATTGTATACCGAGACAGGAGATCGACCAAATACGTAAAAACGCACCTTCGTGCGTGAGAGGCATATGACCACTGAACTTTTTTTTGATTGATTGAAATTGTAGTCTAAGGGCCGCTTCCCCTTCGGATTTCGTGGCCCATCAACTCAATGTTTTATTTGAATTTCGCGGTACATTTCTTTGTTTTGAACATCTTTTCCAGCGCTAAAGATATAACTAAATAAATGAATAAATAAATAAATAATAAATAACAATGAGAGGTTAGTAGGAGATATAAAGACCACTGGACTCGAAAACTCTCTCCTTTTATCCTAATAGCCGTCAAAGGGTCACGTGATGTTTTTATTGGTAGTTAACAAAGGGGCTGCTAACAAAGGGGCTGACACCATACCGCCCTATTTAAACCGATTTTTTACGACCGGTTAAACCGGTTTAACCGGTTTCTTACGACCGGTTAAACCGGTTTCTTACAACCACGCCCTAATTACGTCACAGGATGACGTCAAACGCGTCATACTTGACCTACTTTCGTTCTCAATTCTGATTGGTCAAAGGACACAAGGACCCATATACTACTATGAGATTCTGCTGGTGGACGTTTCACCCCAAGGCTTACCTATGTACATTCCATTGTGATTTCCGGCGGCGCAGCGCCGCCGGATATCTGAATTCAGTAAACATGGGAGCGGCCATCTTGATATTGAACGAGTAACAGGTGTTTTCTCGAGCCATATTCACACACGTGCCGTGGAGTGATCCAACTAGTTTGATATCGTAAAACGACAGGATTGTATCTCCCGTTCGTGGTTAACACATTAATATTAATTCTGTTATAATGAATTCATCGAATAAATGTCCTTTAGTACTATTTTATTATGGCTGAGAGACCAAATCGATGACCATACATGATCAAGTTATTCACTTGTACGTCTGCAGCAAAATGTTTGAGATTGAACTGCGAGTTACTAAAAACTCGAAACAGTAAAACACGCGGATCGGATTGATGTGTAGAGAATGTCGATCTAGGCTTAATTTACAATGACACACATCAATAAAGAAATAGTGGCTTGATGATGGGTTCCACATAATGTCACAGCGCGAACTCTTACATCAGGCTATATGAAGTGACTTAATACGTCAACCAGAGAACATTACTTACAAAGTCCTTGTTGGACATGCGGTTCATGTGCACATTTTGCCAGCAAGCACTTAACTTCCGGCTAACCCCACACTTTGCAGCTGGGTCCTTGCGCGAACTACATTAGTCCATGGGTTAGTCCGGATTTAGCTCCATGATTAGTCAAACCTTTAATGAAAACAAACAAATCGACGTTTTTTTTTACCATAATGGTGCATCGTGACCTGTATTCACCAGTTGCACAGGCAGATTATAAGCTACAAATGTTTCCGCCGGCATTGATGCATCTGCATCAATAAATTTCCTTGTTGTAGTTTGTGACTTGTAAACATGGTAGAGAATAAAGCGATTGGTTGGCGTCGGGCCGCACAGGTATTTGTTCTGAATAAGAACTTGCATTCTAAAAATACTCGTTTGGGCCATTTTGACCATCTGGCGGTCACATAGCTCATCATTTTCCAACAGATAACTTGATAGGGCTATTACGTCATCGGTCTGAAATATTTGTATCTAATACTACTCAAGCCGGTGTTTAGGGGCCGTGTGGTCATGTCATTTAAGATGAACAGCTACAATAAAAGCGTGGCTGGGATACAAATCGTCACCGGATTCGCTTTTGGTTGCTGTTATGTTTTTGGAAATATGCAATCAGTATTCTTGTCAGTACGTCGGTATCGTTTCCCACCACACTTTTAATGTTGCGTTTCCGTAAGCCATTTTGAGTTTTTCAATATTCACATACATTCAACGTGTTTTTTAGAAATACTGGCGGAATACCTTTCCCAAAATGTTTTAACTCCTGAATGACCCTCGTAAACAAGGTTGACAGAAGGTTCGTGGTGCAGCTTCTAGAAGCAGCTATGGATATAGCTTCGTATGTGTTTCATGCATTTTGGGACTCCAGTACACTTTTGCTATATCGTTATGAGTGGTTGGAAGACAAATACCTCTATCGTTGAGAAAGGTGTTGTGTTTGGTAGATAAATCTGCCAAGGTAAATACAGTTTTGGAGTAAGTAGACGTATTCGATGACAGTGTGTTTATACTCAGTTCGTAATAGTAATATTTACAATGAATAGTATATTATTTGGAGCTTTAGGATTATGACAATTTTCCCTGGAGAAAGATCTACACCTACCGACTACACATCTGGAATGAAACCCGTGATCATGAAGACAACGAACCTGATTTGGACACTCGCCATGGCTGATTCCTTTTTCTAACGACAAAATTTGCTCCAGGTCTCGCAGTCTGGTGAACGCCACCAATCGTCATCAACAGGCATCGCTTCTTCCACCTGAACGCAGGTACTGGTGATATGGAACGCTCCGCCACAAGGACACTAGTACTTCGGATTTGACCACAAAAGCCTGTTTCCATCAACATATTTTAATGGACATGCATGTAATATGGAAGATATTATACTTCGGTATTTATAACACTAAAAACATTGGAAGAAGATTCATGTAAACCGAACAATTATATTCGAATAAAATACCTTGACCACAACAGATTTGCCCGCTCATCTTGTTAATTGAGACCAGTACATTGGCTATCTGTTGCGGTTCTTCGTCTGAAAGCAGTAACCATATGCCATCGATCGTCGTCTGAACAAGAGAATTATCTTACAAGCACATTCTGCAACATCTTTGTGTTGAAATCGGTCAACACTATCCAAATGGCCAGAATCACTGGTTTCCTGTATTATACAGGCATCCCATTTCGCCCCAGAAATATAGCATTATTGACATTGCCCCTTATGCAAATAAAATATCAAAATTTGTACCCATAAATCCCTGGAATAAAATATCAAATAAAATGGGAAGACGTATCATCGGAGAGAGAGAATGAAAGTTTAAAATCTCGTTCAGCAATATGTCAGCTATATATGGACGACCGAACAAAATTCTAAGTATTCTATCAGCAATATGTCAGCTATATAGCGACAACCGAACAAAAGTCTAAGTATTCTATCAACAATATGGCAGCTATATAGCGACAACCGAACAAAATTCCTAAGTATTCTATCAGCAATATGTCAGCTATATAGCTACGACCAAACAAAATTCTAAGTATTCTAACAAGTTAATAAACTATTGCAATCTGAAAGTAATCAGCACAACACATTAAAACATGTACATACATTAAAATTGATACAACAGACCGATTTCTCTCATGTAACCTAGAATACAATCTTCTTTAATCTCGATAAAAGGATCTTCTGAAGTAGCTCCTCGAAAAAAAAGAATCTCTTACAATCTGAAAATCTATACAGTCGATCGGAATATGTTTCAATGTGAGATCTTCGTGACATGGAATACACCTTGAGGCTGGTTCTTTTTTCAGTAAATGCTCGTGAGTTAATCGTGTATGGCCGATTCTACATCGCCTTATCATGGCTTGATCGTTGTTTGTTATATGTTTGTTATTATCCACAGCATCCCATAAAGATTGAAACAGCTTTCTCCCATGAATACCGATAGAGGGTCTGAAATCGTTATACGGGATTCCAACATCATAACCTCATTTTCTAGGGCTGCCTTAGCCATATCATCAGCTTCATTATTTCCTTTGATGCCAACATGACTAGGCAACCAACAAAACACAATATCAATCTGTTGAGTAAATCCACGGTCATTTAACTGTAGAATATTCAAGATGGTGGGATGAGTTGATGATCCACTTTTATTCGCTTGAAGGCATCACAGTAAATTTGAGAATATGACCTACTTCCTCCTTTAGTGGACCCAATATCTTTTGAATTCGAGCGATATGCAAGAGGTGGGAAAAAATGACGACGCCTGGCGACTAAAAAGCAACCGTATGACTCCACAGGAAAGCATCCATCGGCACCTAACATTCAGACCCGAGAATACGGTGGATTCTTGGACTTGCCTTCAAAATGATCAGGGTCATTATTAATATCCATATTCCTCAAAGTATATTTGATATTTTGATTAAGAGTAAGCCCAATTTGAACCAGACAGCTATAATCCAAGGTTGATAAAGGTTTCATCTCACAGAAGGATACATTGGGAAAAATCTTTGGTTGAAGCACAAAGTAGTAAACAACACTACGGCCAAGTGAGTTATAACAAGTGAGACTTCCATATGTATTCCAATGCATTTTCCATTCAATATACATAGATCGGTAGTTTCGCAGAACTAAATAAGAGATCTGGTTGATGATTGAGTCTTGATTGTTTCTTTGTTTTGGAATACCAAACAATGTGTTTCTATTCGATGAAGGGATAGGAGAGTGTTTATTAAGAAATAATTATATTATATTAATTGTATTAAGTACATCCCATCATCCGGTGTGCCAGTTCTGGCCTTAAAATCACCACATATAATAACATCGCCTTTCTTCTCATAAAGTGAAATGTTATTCAGCAGTACATGAAAAGGATCATATGACTCTCCCTCCAACACTTTCCTTTTAGATGAAGGCAGATAAATAATACATATGAACAAGTCATTCATAAGTTGCTGAGAGATGGATCCAGATTATACCACCTTCATAATTGTCAATTATAGTAATAGAATCCTTGTAGATTGGTTTGTAAACCTCTAGGATGAAGAGAGTTGTCTCCCTTCCTCTATGAACATTCTGTTAGGTATCCAGGGGAGCCAGTTTCTAGTGATTCATATTGTGAATCATTACTATTTGTCCAGCTTTCTTATAAAGAAACTTCTTAACTTACAAAACAGGGCTATACAACCAAGCGCCTCCATTCAAAGTTACTCAAATTTTGCGATACATATCGCATGCTGATAGCGAAATACGAGCTTAGCTTGCAAGATCTATGGCGTTGCGTTCCATACCTTGTGTCTAATTCCGCTTAACCCGGGGCTAGGGGCCGTATGAACCCATGTACTTCAATATCCTCATGGTGCTCATATGAACAGTTACAATCAAAGCGTGACTGAGATACATCATTCTCTAGATGATAACTTTACAACGAATATCATATGGATTAAGAATACTGATCATTCATAGGGATTTGATATTTTTGGAACATCATGATGTCTTGCCAGCATCATTGAAATCTGTTGAACGCTTCTTTCTTGCAGGAAACCAGGCTATGTTTATGCGTACTATGATTGTCTTTTTGAATTTGATGCTAATACTGTTATATGGAATATGGACTAGGCATTTGGATTATGGACGCGGATATTCTTTAATGGACGACGGCTTCATTATGAATGACGGACCAGAAGCTTGCAATTGGACAATGCAAATAAAATCTCTGTCATCAAACTTTTGGACGATGTCATTTTTGCTGATTGGAGAATCACATTTTGATTTAAGACCTTGTATATTCCAATTTGAACGCTATTTTGAACATATTATAAGCAATGAACTAAAATACAATGTATACTGTAAAATATACTACAATAAAATATTTCTATAAATGTTAGAACAACCACAACAAAAACACAATTTCACAAAGTTAAAAAGAGCTATAGGACTAAGGACTACAAGTTCTACACATCACTAGACTGCAGTTCACCAAAGCTGCTACATTTGCTGTGTCAGTGGTAGCACCCGTTATGACCTGGTGAATCGGAAAAGTACTGAAATTTGAATATATTTCACAGCGATAATTTGGCAAAACTGAAGAAAGCGCTGATGGAATCAACGGCATTTCGGGCATAGGGGAACACCAAGGAAATAGCCACATGTTCGCCGCAGTACATTGCTGGGTAGAAGGAAGCTGCTTGTTGATGAGCAACGGACAAACCTGGTGCGGGAGAGAGGGACTGTTGTTTCCCAAGAATAAGTCACATCGTAATCCCAGAATTATCGCATATTAGCGCATATTCATGCCAGGCGCGAGGCTGAGTGGCAGGTCCCGCACACGAGTGTTAGCTCTCGTGAAGAAAACGCATCTGCGTGAACCTGTCCTTCGGTCTCGCGCCTGGTATGAATATGCGGTCATATGCGATACGATGTGGCCTATTGGCTCCTGAGTTGGTAGTTCCACGGGTGTTGGGGGATTGCTAATGGCTGCCGATTCGACAACCGTTGCCGGTATATACTTGCCCCCCTAATCGCACTGTAGCAAATGAGGTCTCATACACCAGAGATATTTGTGAATGGAAATGATGCAGATCTGTTTTGCGTGTTTCTGAAGCTCCTGCTCCAAGATTTTCCATCTTTTGTCTAACTTACTGGATCGATCTTTCAATTTGACTACCTGATCTTTCAGATGGGTGTTAGCGCTTACTAACCGTTCGACCTCGTTCTAAGTGTCAGTTTCAAATTCGCAGAAGCTGTCGGCCTGATGTTCCAGACGGCTAGAGAATTGTTAGAGAACAAAGTAAAGCCACTACGTAGATTTATTATACTTGTATCAAAGTCCTGTTTCAGGCTGCTCTGTGCGAAAGTTGATTATTCATTTTTGACGCTATCTCATGTATTCGAGATCCAACAACGTGAACAGCTAGCACAACTGGGGAATCTTTCGCTGCAAATGTGGATTTGCGAATAAGTATAGAACCAGCGGAGGACCGGCGTTTTCTGGCTGAAGCGTATCAACTTTCTCTGGTGTTTGTACACCCGCTGTTTGACGAGGACTCTTGATGCAAGGTTCATCAATAGGGGTAATTCAACTAACTGGCCTATACATGTATATGTCAGTTGGCCCTGATGGCATTTGCGTACACTTCGCCATCCATAAGATGGCTTGCGAATCGTGTGTCTCCATTATTGCGGAGCGATATCCGGTACTTTACCGGATTCTGTTCGGCCTTCATCCGGCGGAGAACAGACTCGAGAAATCTGATATATTACAAGTTTTCATACCACTTCTGAAACAGATGTTGCCTGGGCTTACAAAATATATAGGTATGTATAACTTTCGTTTCATCCAAGAGGTGTGGTGGATCTGAAATTTTGAACAAGTAGTTCATCACATGACTCGAAAATGGCGAGTTACGTTGGGGTTAACGTCGGTAGACATTAGCTGATTGGCTGACGAAGTCACGTGGTAATGATTTCTGGAAATTCCCTCCTGCAGTTGCCGAAAGTAGGCTGAACATGGATACCCACGATCCCAGGGTCAGTCTTACCGCGTATAGATGACCGAGATGGTTACAGGTTGCCCTGATGGTTGATCTTCATGCGACGGCTGTTCGACAGTGTGGACTGGTTCGTTTCCCAGTTGGACTGTCAGTTGGGTTGACTACATGTGGTTCAACAGGCATTGGTTGACAGTTCGGGCAGCTGTAGCAAAGATTTGAGTGCCTTCTGCGTTTATTATTCTTCTCATCAGCAAGACCGACGCAGATTGTGTGTAACCAAGATTCACAATCTGTGCACTCAATTGACAAACTCTTGCCATCATCCGTGTCTTCGTTACACAGAGGGCACAACAGGGTGGTTGGAGATGCTGCAGGCGTATTCATTTTCAGCAGAACATTTTGACGAACATCTTCATGAGGTAGAGTTTGAATGTGGGTTGTGGAAGACTGTATTTCCAGAGGAACGACTCCATTTGGCGGTATACATACAAAAGATATCCAGACCAGAAAGGCCTATTACATTAGACCGTATGTTCATTTATAATAGCGAACCTTTCTCGGTTTAGCTCTCTGTCAGTCTTGTACGGGCCTGCGAGAGCAATTCATAAGTTCCAGCATTCACTTCAACAACAAGTCCGCCGTCAGTGTGAGTTGACGCCATATTAGCTAATAATTCGGATGTTTCTGCTTTTTCGTTGAATATTTAGACTTTTTCGTTTTCCCACGTGCCTGTATAGTTGTTGTCTTAGCGAGACTGACGACAGAAGGAATACTGTCATCTTCGGTCCAGTTTTCCATATGAGTGTCCACAGCCGGAGGGCTGAAGTGTATCTCAGCTAGAGCATTGACACTAATACCGGTACTGTAATCCATAATGTGTCTGAGACGGTGATCCTAAGCACACTGTTATGATAATTAGTTACAAAGAAAAACCTGCGCGTGTATACACTCTCAGAAATATTCAGGGAATAATCCTGAATAGATCAGGCTGCACATCCACAGCTCAATTTCAGGGATTTTACCTGAAATCCATGGATAATATCCTGAATTTGAGAAAAAAAGGTCCCTGAATGAGTGGATTTTCCATGAAATTCAGCCAAAATTTACCATCCTGATTGGTAAGTTCCCGACCCTATTCAGGTTCGTGAAATCCCCTAAAATTCAGGTAATTTAGCATTAATTCATGGATGATATACCTGAATGTCAGGAAATTATCCCTGGATTTCAGGTAAAATCCCTGAAATTGAGTTGTGGATGTGCAGCCTGATCTATTCAGCATTATTCCCTGAATATTTCTGAGAGTGTATGTTCAGTAAATTATTAAACCCTTGAAAAAAGTATGTTGTAAATGGAAGAATAGTTCCATCACTGTTCAAAAGTATATTTTATTTATATTACCGCTCCATGATATTCAAATGAACAGTAACAATCAACTTGTGACTGAGTTACACGCTCGGGAAACGACTTAGAAATTCAGTTGGATAAAGAATAATTGTCAATGATTAGGATTTTATGTATAGAGCATTATCATGTCTTGCTCACATGAAAATTGTGCCAGGAAACTATTTTGTGTTTTTGTTATTTTATTTCATACACATTTGAAATTGGTGCTAACTCTCATACGAAATAAGTATTTCTTATGGACGACGGCTGGCTAGTGAATGCCGGATCTGACGCTTGCTATCAGCATACGAGAAACCGGTCCGTAAGTACATACATACTGGATTTGCTCGTGTGACCTTGCATGCACTCAACAAAGGTGAGAATCTCATTCTGGTATGCTTCCTTGTACCTTGCGGGTAAAGGAATATATCATTGGTTTATGAAGAGTCCCAATATCACAGTTCTTGACAGCAAAACTCTGAGGTGGATTTTCAGGCGAAACCATTCCCTCTAAACCGAATAACTGAAAATTGAATGAAGGAGGTAATCGTTTTCGATGGAGTTTTTCCTCAATTTGTTGCGTCTGTGAACAGAAACTATAGAGAAAATACTGAATTTTCGTATTCTGAATTTCCATCGAGAAGAGATGAGTGAAAAGAAATATTACAAGTGCTTGAAACTGGGCATTTTGCAGGTTTTGGTGATATTCTTGGAGGGAATTCCCTTAATATGTAAAATATGACACTTTTAACCACAACGAGTCCAAGATATCCAAATCCCGTGGGTTTTATGTCAAATGATACCGAAAAAGGCGTTTTGGTTGAAAAAAACCAAAATGGAATGTTGGAATGCTTGGAATGTTTTGTGTGTAGTTCGTCGACGTAAGTCACATGACCCCAGCTGTTTGGCCGAATGGTTACAAAATACAACTGCAGATTACATGAGCAAAAAGTTTTGGATTCGAATCTCCAACAGACCTAAACCATGATGAAGTTTTTTCAACTCAAAATCACGTGATAAAATGTGCATCCATCCACCTACAATGCAGCTGTCAATTATCCTGTAATCTATATCATCGCTCATATTACACGACATTAATTCGTTAACGTACACTACAGGTGCCTCGCGGCGTGAAGTCCTGTATGTAACCCGACGCACCAAATTAAAGGCTTAGAAGACCGAGTGCCAGTCCAGTAATCTCTCCTTGGTGATTAAATTGATGTCGTGTTAGATGATGGAGATGGCATGACAATTCAGTTGTATTGTGATCCCCACATCTCAGTTGATTGCCATGAATGAAAATTGCATCATGGGATTGAAGAAGGAAAAAATGTCATCAGTTCTGCACTCTCGCTTTAGGATGTAGATGTCAGCCATCTACACTGCTCTAGGATTTTCAGAGAATACAGCGTTGACTATAACATTAAGACGTCTAATAGGACTTAACCCGGGACTTTCCGTGCGTTGAGTCACTCTTGAACGAAAATATCTTGTTTTTATATATAATTTTTTTAATTTTATGTCTGCTTGGATTTTAGGTCTTATTAAGACAGTGTTATTACCTCACACTAATACTATCTTTAGAATAATATCTTTCTTTTAAGGATGGGCGAAAAGACTGATGATATTGATCCGGCATTTGTGTTCAGGCATTCTATTCGGATCTAGTGAAGGTTCATAATGGGGGGGGATCGACTATCAAATCCCAGCAGGAAAGGTTGCCCTGGAAGCTTCGGGTTCCTAGATCGTCGAAGATGCGGTCTACTTATTATTCCAGGTATAAATTTGAACACAATGTATGCAGATTGTTGGATCTATTTTCATGTTTGTTTCGCATTTATAAGCACACATCGATGCTGACACTTCATGCATGAATCCATTTGACTCTCTGGTTATATTTCATACATACAAAACGATGGCCTTATGTCATGGAACATTGGAAACCAATACGCGTACAGATATGATCGATGCCCCCGCCGGAAAATATTGAATTTTTACGCTTGATTTCCTGCCTTTTATCGTATTTTAATGCTAAACTGGGTCTTGATATCTTACATAATTTTTGTATTTCCAATCTACGGGCGTGCGTTAGTAGTATATAAAGAGCAAATTGGGTCTTATTTATGCAAATGAGATGAATTTGTGGAGCAAGTGTGGAGTTCTCGACCAATCAGAAGCGAGTATTTCAAATCCGTCACAGAGCTCTCGTCCAATCAGAAGCGAGTATTTCAAATTGACCAAAAAGCTACCTCCTGCACAGGAGAGTTCCAATTTTTCCAGGTCAAAAATAGTTCCATGTATTCATCCGCGGTGATGCGGTTTTGGTGGTGATGCGGTCGCGGGGAAAAGCTTCCGCGGAGAAAAAGTAGTCCCTAGATAAAATGGTCCAATGGGGTCGAGTGAGGTATCAAAGTGAAGCTTATGTGAAGGGGCATCTAATGGGTTGGGTATGGGGTTGAAATATCGGCCTTCTGCGCATGCGCGGTGGCCGAAGGGTATGAAAATAGCATTTTTGGAGCTAGGGGAGCCCCTAGTGGACCGATGGGGTCGAGTGAGGTATCAATGTGAAGCATTCATGAAGGGGCATCTAATGGACTGGGTGTGGGGTTGAAATAGCGGCATTCTGCGCATGCGCGGTGGCCCAAGGGTATGCAAATAGCCGTGTTGGAGCTAGGGGAGCCCCTAATGGTCCAATGGGGTCGAGTGAGGTATCAAAGTGAAGCCCAGGTGAAGAGGCATTCAGGCAATGGGGTGGGTGCATGTAAAATTTTTCCTGAAAAAAAAAAACGGAAAACGGAAAACGGAAATCGAAAAACCTAGGAAAATGCCTATATGGGGTATGGGGGTATATAGGTCGCCGGGCTTAACGGGGCTCGCCTGTCAATAGAGTTATTTCCCCCTAGTTCCAGGGTGGGTGTATGTAAAAATTTTCCTGAAAAAATACGGAATACGGACTTTATTCTAAATTACGGGAAAATGCCTATATGGGGTATGGGAGGTATAGGACCATCCTGGGAAACCTACTTCTCCACATTTGCGGTATAGGTTGTGGGGTCTCGTTTTCTTAGTCTCGTCAAGACAAACATGATAAGAAGTGTCCCGGAGCGAATCGGTGAAATTTTTGAAAAAGTACGATATAGCCTCATATAGTCCCATACTGGGGTATAGGATCAATGTTTGTCCCCCTGGGAAACGTACTTCTATACATTTGCGGTAGGGTTGTGGGGTCTCGTTTTACTCGTCTCGTCATTTAGAACACGATAGGAAGTGTTGCGGAGCGAATCGGTGAAATTTTTGAAAAAAGTCACCGAGGCCTGGGTAGGCCCATAGGCCTATACTGCATGGCTATGGGTGTATAGGGCCATACGGGGTGGACATGTTGGAGTCTAGGTGAGTCCCTAATGGTCCAATGGGGTCGAGTGAGGTCTTATTTTGAAGCTCTCGTGCAGGAGCATCCGACTGGGCTAATGGTTCGTCCGTGTTCAATAGTCTGCGCATGCGCAGTCTGACCGTAGTATAGAAAACAGGCATTTTGGGTGCTATGTAGGGGTGTGTTTGGGTTAGAGATGGGCTAATCACGGTTCGAATGGGTCGTGTGAGGTGTCAAAGTGAAGCTTGTTTGGGGTAGAGTCAGAATGGTGTGTTTTTGAATGCAAGTCGCGTCAATCTGCGCATGCGCAGTTGGTTGTAATAAGTAAAGTGGCCATTTTGGGGCAGTACATGAAGGTGTTTGGGGTAGAGATGGACCGCTATGGGTCCGAATAGGTCGTGGAAGGTGTCAAAGTGAAGCTTGTGTGGGTTAGAGTCAGAATGGTGTGTTTTTTAATGCATGTCGCGTTAATCTGCGCATGCGCAGTTGGTTGTAGTGAGTAAAGTGACCATTTTGGGGCAGTGCAGGTAGGTATTTGGGATAGAGAGGGACCATCCTTGGTCCGAATGCGTCGTGTAAGGTGTCATCTTGTAGCTCTCGGGGTGTAGATCCCGATTTAAGGGCTGTTCACGTCATCTGTGACGTCATCAGTGACGTAATCAGTATGAGTAGTAGCGAAAGTGGACATTTTGGGGCAGTGAAAGGAAGGTATTTGGTGTAGAGATGGACCATCCTTGGTCCGAATGCGTCGTGGGAGGTGTCATTTTGTAGCTCTCGGGGTGTAGACCCCGATTTGGGGGATGTCCGCGTCGTCTGTGACGTCATCAGTGACGTCATCATTACGAGTAGTAGCGAAAGTGTGCAATTTGGGGCAATGAAGGAAGGTATTTGGGGTAGAGATGGACCATCCTTGGTCCGAATGCATCGTGTGGGGTGTCATTTTGTAGCTCTCGGCGTGCAGACCTCGATTTGAGGGCTGTCCACAGCATCTGTGACGTCATTGGTGACGTCACCAGTAGGAGTAGTAGCGAAAGTGTGCATTTTGGGGCAGTACATGAAGGTATTTGGGGTCGAGATGGGCTATTCACGGTTCGAATGCGTCCTGGAAGGTGTCATTTTGTAGTTCTCGGGGTGTAGACCTTGATTTGAGGGATGTTCCCGTCATCTGTGACGTCATCGATGACGTCATTAGTAGGAGTAATAGCCAAAGTGTGCATTTTGGGGTAGTACAGGAAGGTATTTGGTGTAGAGATGGACCATCCCTTATCCGATTGTGTCGTGGGAGGTGTCATTTTGTAGCTCTCGGGGTGTAGACCCCGATTTGGGGCGCTGGTCACAGCATCTGTGACGTCATTGGTGACGTCATCAGTACGAGTAGTAACGCATGTCGCGTCAATATGCGCATGCGCAGTCTGGCCGTAGTAGAGAAATCAGGCATTTTGGGGGGTATGTGGGTGTGTGTTTGGGGTAGAGATGGCCCCTATGGGTCCGAATGGGTCGTGGAAGGTGTCAAAGTGAAGCTTGTGTGGGTTAGAGTCAGAATGGTGTGTTTTTAAGTGCAAGTCGCGTCAATCTGCGCATGCGCAGTTGGTTGTAGTAAGTAAAGTGGCCATTTTGGGGCCGTACATGAAGGTATTTGGGGTCGAGATGGGCTATTCACGGTTCGATTGTGTCGTGGGAGGTGTCATTTTGTAGCTCTCGGGGTGTAGACCCCGATTTGGGGGGCTGTTCACAGCATCTGTGACGTCATTGGTGACGTCATCAGTACGAGTAGTAGCGAAAATGTGCATTTTGGGGCAGTGCAGGAAGGTATTTGGGGTAGGGATGCTCTATTCTCAGTCCGAATGCGTCGTGGGAGGTGTCATCTTGTAGTTTTCGGCGTGCAGACCCCGATTTGAGGACTGTCCACAGCATCTGTGACGTCATTGGTGACGTCATCAGTAGGAATAGTAGCGAAAGTGAGCCTTTGGGGTAGTGAAGGATGTTATTTGATGTAGCGATGGACCATCTGCGGTGCGAATGCGTCATGGGAGGTGTCATCTTGTAGCAACGCCCACCAACACCATTCTTAATGCTTCAACGCCCTGGTGAAATAGCTCAGAATCTCTGATATTCCATGGAATTGTCACTAATTCTTCGAAATGCAGTGATGCCCGTCAACGCCCGTCGTTACACCTAACACTCTAACATAACGCCGTGATATAGTCCGGAGAGAGAACAACAACAGCAACAACAACAAGGATGACACATGAGAGAACAACAACAAGAAGAAGTTGTTTTCATATAGTTTATTCTCCCCAATGTTACATCATACCCACGCTGGGGGAGCCGCGTTGGGTATATTTACAATTCAAGAAGATTCTTGTCCAATCACAGGCCACCATTTGCAAGTTTCATATTCGTTCCTGTCCGTTAGATGTATTCTCGGCTACTCTTGTCCAATCAGAAGTCGCCATTTCAGAAAGTTCCATCTTCGGCCATGTTCGCTCTGAACCGTTTGTTCTAATCGTCATCGGGCAGGCCAGGATACCGTTGAGGCCACATATCCTCACATAGTTGTTTGTGCATTCTGAGTATCTATCAGTGCATGGGTGAATACTTTCATCCGATGGGGATGGTGGTCAGTTTAACCACGAAGAACGTAACATTGGTCACCCTCTCCACTTGCCATTTTGTGTTGGGGCGTTGTTGTTGGGCCCATTCCAAACTATCCACGCTGTCCAGTTCCTTCAGCATCGTCTCCAGTGACGCACGATGGATAATGGTGAAAGGCTGGTCAAACACCCGGGTATTATTGCTGGGATAAAAGTAACGGAGCTGGTCTGTCTCTTTATGGCGAAGAATGTATCCAAAAGTGAGATTTAACTTGAAGGCTGTATCTTGGTCGTTGAAGATGGCTTCCACGTAGCTACGTAGACGGATGTTTTCTTCCAACCGGAAATTATATAAGTCCAATATCGGGCGATGCCGATGAAAACAGTGTCGGATCATGTACCAATGGCGTCGATACATCTCACGCACTGGATGATCTTCGGGTAAGAGATCGCTGGGAACATCCACCGCATCTTCCAGAAAAGGTTCGATGTTGTCAGGCGTATGACGCGAAACCGTAACGGTGGAGTCCGGCTGGAAATCCAGGCTCTTCTGAACTGTGGGTACAGGCGGGCTCTCCGTCATCGCATCACCCGTGGCGTTCGTCTCCCCGGGCTTATCTTCACTGGGTCTGACCTTTTGCGGCTCCTCTTCAGTAGGAAGTTGTCGCCCAAATCGTAGAGACGGGACATGAATCAAACGCTGATGCCGTCTTAACTGACTGCGTCGTTTGAAGAGTTGACCACATTCATAACATTGTTCCTTCGCACCCTCGTGGAGTGAGCGTTCGTGGCGCAGTAAAGCATCTTCCCGATTAAATGACCGTGCGCAGGTTATACAAGTATGTCGTGCACCGTTGTGGGCGGAGGCCTCGTGGCGTCGTAAATTGTTTAGACGAGTAAATGACTTCTGGCAAGTTGTGCAAGTGAACATATTGGTGGTGGACAGAGTGTCTGATGAAACGGCAAGGCCGCTTCCCTTTATAGCACGCTAGCTGTTGATCTATTTTTAGCACACTCAGTTCAACTACCTACCGGATGTAGGCTGTTTCTAATCGTCATCGGGCAGGCCAGGATACCGTTGAGGAAACATATCCTCAGATAATTGTTTATGCATTCTGAGTATCTTTCAGTGCATGGGTGAATACTTTCAGCCGATTGGGGTGGTGGGTCAGTTTAACCACGAAGAACGTAACATTGGTGACCCTCTCCACTATCCATTTGGTGTTGGGACGCTGTTCATAGGCCCATTCCAAGGGATCCACAGTGTCCAGTTGGGCCAGCATCGTCTCTAGCGACGCCCGATTGGTGATTGTGAAAGGATGGTCGTACACTGGGTTGATGGCACTGGAATAGAAATAGCACAATTCGCGCGTCATCTTATGGCATAAGATGTAGCCAAATGCTACATTTAATGTGAAGGACGTAGGTTGGTCATTGAAGATGGCTTCCACGTAGCTGCGTAGACGGGCGAGGTCGGTCAGTCGGAAATTGTACAAGTCCAATATAGGGCGATGACGGTGGAAGCAGTGTCGGATCATGGGCCAATGGCGTCGATACATCTCACTCACTGGATGATCTTCGGGTAAGAGATCGCTGGGAACATCCACCGCATCTTCCAGAAAATGTTCGTTGTTGTCAGGCGTATGACTGGAAACAGTAATGCTAGGAACCGGCTGGATATCTAGGCTCTTCTGGGCTGTGGGTATAGGCGGGCTCTCCGTGATCGCATCACCAGTGGCATTCTCCTCCCCGGGTTCATCTTCAGTTGATCTGTCCCTCTTGGGTGCCTCTTTAGTGGAAAGTTGTCCCTCATGCCATGGTGACGGACCATGAATCAAACGCTCATGCCGTTTTAACTGACTGGGTCGTCTGAAGAGTTGACCAAATTCTTCGCATGGACGCTTGGGTGGCCCATGAATTGAACGTTCATGGCGCTGTAAATGATCTGGGCGCTGAAACGACAGTGTAGGCCTACATATCGTACAGCTATACCGGGCGGTTCCATCGTGCTTGGTAGCATCATGGCGGCGCAAGTCATGCCGGCGAGTGAACGATTTCGAGCACGTAGTACAAGTGAACATCTTGGTGGTTGACAGAGTGTCTGATGAAACGGTCAGGCCGTTTCCTTTTTATAGCAAGCTAGCTGTTGATCTATTTTTAGCACCATCAGTTAAACTTGGACGTCAGCGACAAGAACCCGGATGTAGGCGCGGACGTCATTGACAAGAGCTCGGATGTACAAGAATCCGGATGTACCCGGATGTGAATGCGTCTGATGCGTGTGAGGTCACTTTCGCTTCCGTTCACGTGACCGGAACTGACCTTTGACCCCGGCGCGCGCGGCGACTTCGAACACAAGTGACATGCGTAAACCATGGCTCTCATCTCCACGGACACCAGGCGTATAATGAAGCTTTCACAGATGCATGTGTGTGTTTATATGCAAGAGCTCCGAGCTCCGCGGAGCTCTTGGAGCTCCGGAGCTCATGGAACTCGGAGCTCCGGAGCTCCGACGCCACCACCGGGCGTTGACGGGCGTTGCTACAAGAGAAGCTCGGAGCTCCGGAGCTCCGGAGGTCACTTCCGCTTCCGTTCACGTGACCGGAACTGACCTTTGACCCCGGCGCGCAAAGGTTTCCACCGCGGTGGAAACCTTTACACCGCGCGCGCCGGGGTCAAAGGTCAGTTCCGGTCACGTGAACGGAAGTGGAAGTGACCTCCGGAGCTCCGGAGCTCCGAGTTCTCTTGTAGCAACGCGCCTACATCCGGGTTCTTGTCGCTGACGTCCAAGTTGAACTGATGGTGCTAAAAATAGATCAACAGCTAGCTTGCTATAAAAAGGAAACGGCCTGACCGTTTCATCAGACACACTGTCAACCACCAAGATGTTCACTTGCTCGAAATCGTTCACTCGCCGGCATGACTTGCGCCGCCATGAGGCTACCAAGCACGATGGAACCGCCCGGTATAGCTGTACGATATGTAGGCCTACACTGTCGTTTCAGCGCCCAGATCATTTACAGCGCCATGAACGTTCAATTCATGGGCCACCCAAGCGTCCATGCGAAGAATGTGGTCAACTCTTCAGACGACCCAGTCAGTTAAAACGGCATGAGCGTTTGATTCATGGTCCGCCACCATGGCATGAGGGACAACTTTCCACTAAAGAGGCACCCAGGAGGGACAGATCCACTCAAGATGAACCCGGGGAGAAGAATGCCACTGGTGATGCGATCGCGGAGAGCCCGCCTATACCCACAGCTCAGAAGAGCCTAGATATCCAGCCGGTTCCTAGCATTACTGTTTTCAGTCATACGCCTGACAACAACGAACATTTTCTGAAAGATGCGGTGGATGTTCCCAGCGATCTCTTATCCGAAGATCATCCAGTGAGTGAGATATATCGACGCCATTGGCCCATGATCCGACACTGCTTCCACCGTCATCATCCTATATTGGACTTGTACAATTTCCGACTGACCGACCTCGCCCGTCTACGCAGCTACGTGGAAGCCATCTTCAATGACCAACCTATGTCCTTCACATTAAATGTAGCATTTGGCTACATCTTATGCCATAAGATGACGCGCGAATTGTGCTATTTCTATTCCAGTGCCATCAACCCAGTGTACGACCATCCTTTCACAATCACCAATCGGGCGTCGCTAGAGACGATGCTGGCCCAACTGAACACTGTGGATCCCTTGGAATGGGCCTATGAACAGCGTCCCAACACCAAATGGATAGTGGAGAGGGTCACCAATGTTACGTTCTTCGTGGTTAAACTGACCCACCACCCCAATCGGCTGAAAGTATTTACCCATGCACTGAAAGATACTCAGAATGCATAAACAATTATCTGAGGATATGTTTCCTCAACGGTATCCTGGCCTGCCCGATGACGATTAGAAACAGCCTACATCCGGTAGGTAGTTGAGCTGAGTGTGCTAAAAATAGATCAACAGCTAGCGTGCTATAAAAGGGAAGCGGCCTTGCCGTTTCATCAGACACTCTGTCCACCACCAAGATATTCACTTGCACAACTTGCCAGAAGTAATTTACTCGTCTAAACAATTTACGACGCCACGAGGCCTCCGCCCACAACGGTGCACGACATACTTGTATAACCTGCGCACGGTCATTTAATCGGGAAGATGCTTTACTGCGCCACGAACGCTCACTCCACGAGGGTGCGAAGGAACAATGTTATGAATGTGGTCAACTCTTCAAACGACGCAGTCAGTTAAGACGGCATCAGCGTTTGATTCATGTCCCGTCTCTACGATTTGGGCGAGAACTTCCTACTGAAGAGGAGCCGCAAAAGGTCAGACCCAGTGAAGATAAGCCCGGGGAGACGAACGCCACGGGTGATGCGATGACGGAGAGCCCGCCTGTACCCACAGTTCAGAAGAGCCTGGATTTCCAGCCGGACTCCACTGTTACGGTTTCGCGTCATACGCCTGACAACATCGAACCTTTTCTGGAAGATGCGGTGGATGTTCCCAGCGATCTCTTACCCGAAGATCATCCAGTGCGTGAGATGTATCGACGCCATTGGTACATGATCCGACACTGTTTTCATCGGCATCGCCCGATATTGGACTTATATAATTTCCGGTTGGAAGAAAACATCCGTCTACGTAGCTACGTGGAAGTCATCTTCAACGACCAAGATACAGCCTTCAAGTTAAATCTCACTTTTGGATACATTCTTCGCCATAAAGAGACAGACCAGCTCCGTTACTTTTATCCCAGCAATAATACCCGGGTGTTTGACCAACCTTTCACCACTATCCATCGTGCGTCACTGGAGACGATGCTGAAGGAACTGGACAGCGTGGATAGTTTGGAATGGGCCCAACAACAACGCCCCAACACAAAATGGCAAGTGGAGAGGGTGACCAATGTTACGTTCTTCGTGGTTAAACTGACCACCATCCCCATCGGATAAAAGTGTTCACCCATGCACTGATAGATACTCAGAATGCACAAA
>JAVTVY010003814.1:0-38313 GCA_036873755.1 Hanleya hanleyi | reverse complement strand
GCAAGCATGTCGCTACCACTACGAGCCATCTTGCCTCTTACACCTAGTGTGCGGTTATACGTGTATGCAGATAAAGTCAAACTGGCGAAAGACGATCTAGCTAGTTACTGGACACCCGCTGAAATGCTATGGAATCCGGTGACACTAGAGCGTGATGGGTGGAATAAATTTAAACGCGTGTTGAGCGGAGAATTGGACGGAGAGCTCATCCACCTGGATAATGCCATGTACGTCTATACCCTACCATCCCTTCGCATACGTCTAGGCCGGTACAAAGAGCCATCGCGCAGTATCAGCCTAACTCCTTCTGTGTGGGAAGCCTTGAAGAAAATAATGCCTATTGTAGACCAGTTATTGTCACCGGACGATCGATCACCTGAGCAATTAGCGTGGGTTCGTGCTATAGAAGACGCGTTCGCTGAACCGCATGAAAGACTACATAAGGCAGAATTTTGTTTCTGTAAACCAGATACTACAGCCGGGAAAAAAGGCCTATATGTAAAGAATGCACAGCGGCTAGAGGGTCAGTGTCACCCCGGGAAGAGATCGACACACTTGTGACGGGAGCGAACGAAGGGGAAAGTCCGTGATGCGGCGGTCGGGAAAAAAGGAGACGTCTACAGTGATTAACAGACGGCTTTGCAACAAATAGTTCCTGTGGTCGATAAAGTATTCTCTGCACACGACCCGCCTCTCACAGAATAGGCCCTATAAATACGAGGGGAAGAGACAGAGTGGGTATCATTCTCCGTTCGACATTGAGAGGAAGCATGTCATCACTCCAAGCCATCCTGACGCTTACACCCAATGTGAAGTTATACGTGTATGATGCTAAAGTGACCCTGGTCGAAGATTGTGGAAATATTTGCTTTGAGCACGCTGACACTCTATCGGATAGGGTGACACTAGAGCGTGATGGCTGGACTAAGTTTAAACGGGTGTTGAGCGGAGAGTTAGACGGACACCTGATCCACCTGGACAAGGCCAACTACGTATACCATACTGCGCTCTACCCACGGGTGGGACGCTACCAAGAGTCGGCTCGAAGTTTCCTCCTAACTCCCTCTCTGTGGTCAGCCTTGGAGAAAATAGGCCCTCTGGTGGACCAGTTATTTATACCCGACGATCGATCACCCCACCAATTGGCATAGGCTCATGCTATCGAACACGCACTAGATGAACCTAATGAAAAAAAAGCGGATGGAGAAAATACTATATGTATAGAATGCGCAGAGGCTGGAATGACAGTGTCACCTGATGAAGCCACCCACACACATGACGGGCCAGAACGATGAAGAAGAAGAAAAAATCCGTGATGAAGCCGCGGGGCCAATGGCTGAACCCCATGAACAACTACATGAACCCGACGACGATGCCATTGATTACCCCGCTACACTCAGTCAGCCCAATGACCACCTGATCCTTGATCTCACGGGGTTCTCCCTATAAATACGAGAGACAGTGAAATCTGGTACCATTCACGTACTGACCATGACGGAGCATATAGTACTGGCGTATTTCAGCTTGACCCCCGAGGTTTTCCTGCACGTGTATGCGGATAAGGTCGATATCATGGAGGAGGTGGGAGACATCTGTGATGCGGACCCTACACAACCGTGCCCGGCCCACATTCGTCTGTCCGGGAGGGCTGGACCAAATTCAAACGGGTGTTGTCTGGTGAACTGGACGGCGACCTCATCCACTTGTGTCACGATGTGTACATCCGACGCGGCCCTTTCTTTGCTCAATTGGCTCGGCTAGATGGAGGTACAGTGCATTTTACCCTTCACCCTGATCTATGGTCTGCATTGGAAGATGCCGTGGTGGATGTGGATGAAGTGCTTATCAAGCGGTCATCAGACGAGTTGGACTGGTCATTGACCATGGCCACTGTGGAAGTCCACGAAGAAAATCAGAAAGAAACTCCGGCCCAAGATATACCCGTTATAAATAAACGATAGAGCCAGGGTCCATCATCATTTTGTCACCATGAAGCGCTGGGAGAAGGTGTTGGATAACTTATACTACAGTCCCGACAGTCCGGCAGCCTATAGTGCATTGTCGGCTCTCTATCGAGCGGCCAAACCCCAGGGGGTACAACGTGCCCAAGTCCGAGATTGGTTAAGAAGACAAGACACCTATACCTTACATCGATCTGTCCGTCGCCATTTTCTACGGAACCGGGTCATCGTGGGAGGAATAGATGCCCAGTGGCAAGCGGATTTGGTGGATATGAGCGCCTTTGCCAAACACAACGATGAGAATCGGTATATCTTGACGTGCATCGATATCCTATCCAAGTATGCGTGGGTGGTACCCATCCGGACGAAAACGGGGGCAAATCTCATAGCGGCGTTCAAAGACATCTTCAAGACCGGGCGCAAACCTTTGTATTTGCAAACCGACGAAGGCACGGAATTCCTCAACAGACCGTTCCAAGCCTTTCTCAAGAAACAGAAGGTGTTTTTCTTCCATACGTACAACGAGACCAAGGCTTCCGTGGTGGAGAGGTTCAACAGGACATTCAAAGGCCGCATGTATAAATATTTCACCTATAAGAATACAAGGCGGTACATCGATGTTCTCCCGAAACTGGTGAGGGGTTACAATCGAGCCTATCATCGAAGTATAGAGAGAGCCCCCATTACCGTGACCCAACGCAATGAAGCCCAAGTCCGGCGTGTCTTGTACCCCAGGCCATCGCAGCGAACGACGAAGGCGGTGTACAAGGTCGGGGACCCTGTACGGATCAGTAAAGTCAAGGGCAAGTTCGAGAAAAGTTACTTGCCCAACTGGAGCGATGAGCACTTCCTGATTAAACGGCGCCTACCCCGACAGCGGCGAGTCTATGAACTGGAAGATCTCCAAGGGGAAACGTTGCTGGGGACGTTTTACGACACGGAATTACAGCCTGTTGTAAAAACACAGCAAGACTACTACACGGTGGAGCAGATTTTGAAAACGGAACGTCGACGTGGCAAACTGTTTCATTTCGTAAAATGGCAAGGCTGGCCCAGTTCCTTCAATTCCTGGGTCGCGGCCAACCAGGTGAAACGACTATAAAGCCAGACACCACTGCCGTCCTCCTTCATTCCACGTCCGACCCCAGTGCTATGGACCAACAGCACCTGCCTCCGAAGACAGCGTCTCGCAAAACGCGCAAAGCGCAAGTGGTCTTTGGGGTGCTATTGCTAACCCTGCTGAGTGTGTTGTACGGAGGTGTGTTTTACGACGTAACCTATGTCAGTACGTTACTTAACCAACTGAGAACACCAGCCATCAGTGAAACGGGTCTACAGAGAGCACCAGTCGTATCGAGCCCAGTCACCACTACCACCACCACACCCCGCGTACAAGCCACGTCGAGCTCTACACTTACACCAAGTACACCTACTACGTCTCAAGACCCACCGGATTTCATCCCTCACAGTGAACCGACCACCCACGTTGTACTCACCCGCAGCACCATCTCTGAACGTGAACAGACAACGACGACCGACGTTGTACCCGCCACCACTCCAGTTCACTCGTACGAAATTTACAAGAGCGGGTTACCACGACAACGGATAGACCTCAAACCATGGACCCTCGGTGGCAGCATCCCTTCACCTGCGTCATCGCAGGACCGACGGGCTCCGGCAAAACGCACTTCGTCAGGAAGCTCCTTCAACACGCCGACAGCATGATCACTCCACCCATTGCTCGAGTCGTGTGGTGTTACGGAGAATGGCAGGAAGCGTATGCAGCAATGCCCCACATCACGTTCGTGGAAGGCCTACCCAACCTGGCCGATTTGGAACCCGACACCTTGGTGGTTGTGGATGATCTCATGGCGGAGACGGATGCACGGGTCACCCAACTCTTTACCAAAGGCAGCCATCATCGACGGCTCAGCATCATCTACATTGTGCAGAATCTGTTCAGTAAAACAAAGAACATCGGAATATCAGCTTAAATGCCCACTACCTGGTGGTCTTCAAAAACCCGAGAGATACCACTCAACTGCTGCACCTGGCGAGACAGATGTATCCCGGCCGCACACCGTTTGCGTTGGAAGCCTTCAAAGATGCGACAACCCCTCAGCACGGGTATATGCTCTTCGACCTCAAGCAAGCCACCCCCGACCACCTTCGACTACGGACCGGCATCTTTTCCGGAGAGACCCACCACGTGTACATGCAAAAATAATGTAAACACATCCACAGTGGCGCCCCCAGCTGGGGTCTGTGTGTTTGATGATGGGGAATAATAAAAAGAATGAATACCACAGCAGGGTTGACTTTGTCTGTGAGGTGGATAAAAAGGGCAGAGTTGTCGGTTCTAGCATTAGTTGTACAGGATGTCTGCGCGAGTACGGAAGCACGCTCCCACGCTCCGTGTATTGAAGACGGCCCCACCCGAGTTAGTCCGAACCATAGTACGCGGTGCGGACCCTGACCTTGTACGCTGTCTGTGCGAGATCGGGTATAACCTGTTAAAAGGCAACGTACCACTGACTCCGGCTCAGAAGACCAAGTTGGCCAAGCATAAGACAGGTCTCCGAACCCTAGTCCACAAGCGGGTCCCTCAAACACAAAAGAAAAGGTGTTACAGAAAGGCGGCTTTCTCGGGGCCATCTTAGCACCGTTGGCCGCTTCCGTGTTGGGTCCAGTATTGGGTGGACTCTTCGGCCGACAATGAACCACACGAAAAAAATGGTCCTCGTCGAACCACGGTTCCTGCAAAACCTCCAATCACCCTACCCTGTCCCACCTACGGTGAAGACCATAAACAGCCTCGATGGAGAGATGCAACAGATCTTACAGAGACCGGGGTTAAGCGACAGTGAGAAAGTACAACGGTACAATGAGACGCTTCAACGGTACATGACGTTCATGGACCAATACAAAACCCTGTCTACCCCAGCAACAGCACCACCACCACCACCACCACCACCACCACGTGACAGACCGCTGACCTCAGCACCGCTCCAACAGCCGGGTGAGGTAGTCCCCACAGCCCCACAGTGGGTGGAAGACGAAGTGCTGAAGAGTGTACCTGCCTCGTTCAAGAAACAAGCTGGCCTGGTATTACAACGGATGAAACAGAATCCTAACATGACTTGGAATGATAAAGGCGAACTCCTGGTACAGAATCAGGTGGTGCCCGGCACCCACATGACGGATTTAGTGAATGATCTGATGCGTCAACGCAGATCGCACACCGATCCTCGAGGATGGGAGGTCTTCGCTCAAGGCTTGAAAGACATGCATGTACCACAGGAATTGGTGGGGAACCCCCACCGCTGGGCCTTTATGCAGCAAACCCAGCAATCACCGAGTGGCCCACTACCTTCTTGGGAAGCCGAATGGGAACCGGAGTCACCCCCCAAAACACCACCACAACGGGCACTTTCTTTTCGCGCCTATAAAAAAACACCCTTGATCAAGACACCCCACATCTCCAGAGCCGTGACACGTAGCAAGTCACCGCGACGAACACGACGCCGCACACAACCGCCCAAGGCGTGGAAGACCTATTAAAACCAACAGCAGCAGCAGGACAGCTCAGTCGCCATGTTTTACCTGACCCTACCCAGTAACAGTTCGCTGGATGTGTTTCCTGACAAAACCGTGGCCAAGTACGTCACCCAGTTACCGCAACCGTTACATTTACCTGGCCGGTGGGAATGTGCCCTCGTGGATATCCAATACCCTTACTCGTGGTACAACGTGCGAGCCAATGAAGTGTGGTACGAGGTCACCTACGAAGGCAAAAACACCTGGCTCACCCTGCCCGAAGGCCAATACGATACCCCCAAAGAGTTCATGGGTGGGCTGTCAAGACTGATGCATGATAAGGCGCTACGGGGGGTGACGGATAGTGCAATAGCCTGATAGCCTTGCGCTTCAAGAGAAACGTGTTCTTCGATGTCAACGTACACAACGACAAGGCACAGCTTACCGTCACCGATACCGTGAATGTGAAACTCAGTCCTACACTACAGCAAATGCTGGGTTTCGATCTACAGACGTTCGCTGGTCCCTCCCAACACCATGGCGAGATGCCGATGGATATGAAGTCGGGTATGTACGGACTCTACGTCTACTCGGACGTGGTGGACAACCACATCGTGGGCGATATCAACACACCTCTGTTACGGGTGGTCCCCATTAAAAATACGTATGGCGATCAAGTCACCCACAGTTTCAACCATATCATGTACCTGCCCGTACGACATACCGACATCAACACGATCACGGTGGATATAAGAGATGACACGGGACGAGCGGTGGCATTCGAACGAGGAAAAGTGGTGCTGACACTTCATTTTCGACAAGCACGTGCTCCCCACTTTGCATAATGAAAGTACCTTACGAGTGCGATGCACGCAGCTATGCCGACTATTATGCCCAACAGGCCGGGGGTGGCTTTCCGGTCTTTAGCGGTGCACGCATGCAACGAGGACATGGACTGGGGAACATACTCGGCAGCATTGTGAAAACGTTCCTGCCCTTGGTGACGCGTGGGGTGAAAGCAATCGGCAAACAAGCGGTACGCAGTGGACTGCAAGTGGCCGGTGATGTCTTGGGGGGTACGGCACCCCGACAAGCCTTGAAACGACGGGCCAAAGAAGCGGAAGGCGTCTTGGTGGCCAAAGCACAACGCACCGTAGGGAATAAAAGAGCTGCCCCACCGAGATCACGCACCAGTCGACGACCGACCCAGCGACGACGCACATCCAAGAAGACCCGGGATATCTTTTCTTAAAACATGGCCTTAATCCACGCCGAGTCCTGCCCCTCCACCAACAGTGAATTTGATTTGTGGACCGTGCCGCCCACACAAACCAGTGTCGAACAAGGATTATGGGTGGAGCATCTCCCGCTCTCCAGCATCAACGAAACCGGGCCCATCGAGTTCACCATCAGTAATGCGGATACGGCCTATGTGGATTTAGCCCATACCTACTTGTATGTGAAAGCCAAGGTGGTCAATGGAGCTGGCACCAGAATCGCTGACCAAGCAACGGTGGGCCCGACGAATCTCTGGCTGCACTCGATGTTTCAGCAGGTGGATATTTTTCTCAGCGACAAACTCATCAGTGACTCCACCAACACGTACCCCTATCGAGCCTACATCGAGACACTGTTGTCGTATGGCCGAGAGGCTAAAAAATCTCAGCTGACAACCGCTTTATTCTACAGGGACACGGCCGAGCACATGGACACGGCGGACAATGGGGGATATAACAAACGGAAGGCTTTCACTGCGAACAGTGCCTCGGTGGATATGATGGGTCGACTGCATGCAGACATGTTCATGCAAGACCGGTACCTCTTGAACAAGATCCCCATCAAAATCCGACTGATACGGGCGCCTCCCACCTTCGCCTTGATGGCCACTAACGTAGAGGGGCATGTAGCGGACTATAAGATTGTCATCCAAGACGCAGTCCTGTATGTCCGAAAAGTGAAACCGAATCCAGCCGTTCAATTGGGACACATGAAAGCCTTGGAAACAAAACCAGCCCAGTACCCTATCCGACGTGTGCAAACCAAAGTGTTCTCTGTGCCTGCTGGAAATATGGGCGCCAACAAAGAAAACCTGTTCCTGGGGGAACTACCCAAGCGATTGATCCTGGCCTGTGTGGAAAATACCAGTTTCAGCGGAGCCTACCCAGAGAATCCGTTTGACTTTAAACATTTCGGCATCAATTTTGTGGCCCTGCATGTGGATGGACAACAGGTGCCAGCCACGGCCTTAACCCCGAACTTTGGGCGGAGGAATTTCATTCGAGCCTATCAGAGCCTGTTTACAGCCACCGGTCAAATCAACCAGGACGAAGGGAATATGATCAGTCGGGAGGACTACGCGAACGGATACACGTTGTTCTGTTTCGATCTGACCCCCACCTTAGAGAACGACCATCAGCTGGCCCTGACCAAGCAAGGCAATTTACGGTTGGAAATCCACTTTGCACGAGCCCTGGCGACCACCGTCAATGTGATCTGAGTTTGACAACATCATTCAAGTGGACAAGGCGCGCAACGTCCTGTGTGACTTCTCCACCTAACATGGATACAGACCAGATAACCACCGTGCTGGAGAATGACCCAGAGACACGTAGGGTCTTTCAAGGGTGTTCGCCCGAGATGTGTTTCCATTAGACCGTATGTATCCGGCTGCTTACGTTCTCAACACGGACCCGATGGATCGACCCGGTGAACACTGGGTGGCCGTGTACTTGACAGAACAGCAGGGGGAATACTTTGACCCGTACGGTCTGCCACCCCTCCATCCCGATTTAACAGACTTCATGGATCAAGGCACAGAGACGTGGTGTTGGAACAGTCAAACGTTGCAAAGCCTGACCAGTGGCGTGTGCGGACAATATTGCTTGTTTTACCTGTACCATCGATGCCGGGGAAACCCTTATCTACTATCGTACAGATGTTTGACGAGTACCCCCAGGCCGAGGACCGCGATGTACTCGTCTATGACTGGGCCGCCCATCATTTCAATGTACAAGCCCCGTTCTGGGCTAAAGTTAATGACAAGCCCCTTGTGCCTTGTTACAAGCCCCTTGTTCTGGGCTTCAATGTACAAGCCCCTTGTTCTGGGCTTCAGTTAATTACAAGCCCCTTGTTCTGGGCTTGAGTTTTCACGTGGTTGTTCTCACGCTGTTGTTGTTCACTGAATAAAAAAAAAAAAAAAATGAGATCTCACCAAAAAACCCTGTCTTGTGTGTTTTATTCCTAATGCATCAATGCCCAATGTGGAGATTCAGTCAAACTGAAATCAGTGGTGTAGGATGGGGTCAAAATGTAACCCATCAAGTTTAGAAGGCAAGAGCACTATAGTAAAAAATACAGAGCCAATGAAATCAGCCTACAGACCAAGTACGTGTCTTTGGTCTAGGTTTGGAGCGGGCATTTCATTGAGGTACGTGTATACGGTGAGTGAAGAGACTCGTCCAACACGTATAGATTATGACTATAAGTTCTATGAGCATAATGTATGAAAGTGGCTTTGAACACCGTATTAGTCAATCAATGGCCTAGAATGGAGCCAAAGGTAACCCATCCATGTCCAGAAAAACATTACCCGGGTGTACAAGAACCCAGATGTAGGCGCGGACGTCAGCGAAAGCACACCGTGAATACCCCAATTCGATTGGCTGATTGTTCGATCGCTGATTGGTTCTTTTTCTCGACCGCTGATTGGCTCTTTTTCTCGACCGCTGATTGGTCCAATTGGACCGTCTGACCTGGAGGTGACCCTTTGACCTTTTGACCCGCGTCCGCGCGCGCGCGCACTGCCGGGGATGACGCGGGATGACGCGCGCGCGCTGCGGGGCGCTGGCGCGGGAAAACACCCCGGCGGTTGAACATTGGAACTCTTCTATGTTTGGAGGTAGTGTTTAGTGAAAACCCGGAAGTGACGTCACAACCCACGTCACCTGCGTATATACTCCTGTAAAATAGAGCCGATTTTATTTCTTTGGAAGGGGCAAGGTCAATAGGACTTGCGCTTTTTATACTACTAAACTGTGAAGTAGATTACAGGCCTTAAGGCCGTGATATGCATATGAAGTATTCTGGGGCATGGTCAGTACTTCCTAATTTTCCCTTCGTCTACTACTCGCCGATTTATATTTTCAATGAATACAAGGTTGTCTTGAGAAATATATCTCAAAATATGTGTACTTCCTATTTCCCGCAGGAATTTATGGAATATCAATTCTTTCCGCAATAAACTTACAATTTACTGGCTATGGTAACGAAATTTTCCGTGTCAATTTGAGGTGGATATGAAAACGCACTGACTCACATGTGCACTGGCAACAATTCGCTACAGTGTAATGAAATGTGTTCATTTTTTAGGCGCCCGTGGTTTATTAATATGCACACACATATGTTTTTCTTATAGTTCATTGGCTGAACCGCGAGGCGGGGGAAAAAATATCAAACTAATTTCGTCTCGCGAGCAGTGTGTGCGGTGAACGCAAGCCAAACAGCTCAGCATGTTATTTTGACTCGATTCATACGCTCGACTCTTCAAAATGGACTTGAAGAAGACGTTATGCGGGAACTGAAATCAATTTCTTGAAACTTTTGCTCACCGTGTGCGCTGAAACAACAACAGAGCTGACAGGCAATTGAGGCCGTTAGCTCAGCTGCTATCTCTCGTGTGCGCCGGATTTTATACCGAAGGAAATATCTGTGAATTTCGATTAGCATACGAATGCATGGTGATGAAGGCTTCATGGTGTGTTATACCCACCTAGGAAAAAACAGCCACAGATATGCATCAAACACCCGGGAGTATGGGATATAGGTATACATCTGGACTAAACTCTTTTATCAGGTAAGCTAGTACTATACTTGCGTTGAATCCCATGCAGACAACCTATTCAAATTTCAATGCATTGGCAACATAGCGTCGCACGAAATATACGCACCCCCTGTTGACCAGGATTTTTTTATACTCCCACAACAACAGACAATTTGAAGACAATTTTCTAGCGGGGTGTTTTCTTGAACATAATTGCTGTAATATACTCTTCTTTTTGTGGACGCTAAATATAGGGGAGAAAATGGCAACATTGTGACAAAACCATAACAGTTGACAGCTGTAAAAATAGATACCGTGGCATAAATTAGTTGTGTGTCCCAACTAATCTATTGAGAACGTTTTGTTTGATTTTTTGAGAAATATATATTGTTGTGTTCTGAAACTTATGTCACTGGTAAAATGCAATTATTATAGTATTCATTCAAAATATTAGCAAACAACATTCAGTAGAACTATCTGTTTGAAACATTTTCTGTTTTGGGTGTCATTCTCTGGGTTAAATATTGGCGTCAGCCATTGTTGATTTGGACCAGTTCAATACTCGTAGGTTTGATAGGCATTCTTTTCCATTCATGGAATTTTTACAGTTCCACAGTGTCACAAAACAACAATAATGCCATGATGTCACAATAAGACGTTACAAAGACAATTTATCAATACTGACCACAGTAGCAACGTCATAGCGTTGACCCTGACGTCACAATAGAAAATGACAACCTCCCACTCCTATGCACATATGGGAACAGTCCCCCTCAGCCTTTAACCCAGAGAATGACACCCAAAACAGAAAATGTTTCAAACAGATAGTTCTACTGAGTGCTGTTCGGTAATATTTTAACTGAATACTATAATATTTGCATTGTACTAGTGACGTAAGTTTCAGAACACAACAATATATATTTTTCCAAAAATCGGACAAAACGTTCTCAGTAGATTAGTTGGGACACACAATAGAGAGAGCATTTCAGTACACCTCAAAAAATGAAACCTGGACGGGTATCCTTCATCTCGAGGGGACGCAAGTTCGATTCTTGCTTTCATTATGTGAGTATGTGTTGGACATGTGATCTTTAAATTTTATTATCATCAATACACCTAAACGGTATAGTTCAACCCTACACCCAGTCCATTAGATGTCCCTTCACATAAGCTTCACTTTGATATCTCACTCGACCCTATTGGTCCACTAAGGGCTCTCCTAGCTCCAAAAAGGCTATTTTCATACCCTTTTGGCCGCCGCGCATGCGCAGAATCACCCTAATTCAATCCCACACCCAGCCCATCAGATGCCCCTTCACCTCACCTTCAATTTGATACCTCACTCGACCCTATTGGTCCACTAGGGGCTCTCCTAGCTCCAAAAAGGTTATTTTCATACCCTTTTGGCCGCCGCGCATGCGCAGAATCACCCTAATTCAACCCCACACCCAGCCCATTAGATGCTCCGTCACTTTACCTTCAATTTGATACCTCACTCGACCCCATTGGTCCATTTTAAAAAAAAAAAAATTTTTGGCTATCCCTAGCTCCAAAAAGGCTATTTTTTCACCCTTCGGCCACCGCGCATGCGCACAATGCCGATAGTTCAATCCCATACCCAACCCATTACATGCCCCTTCACATAAGCTTCAATTTGATACCTCACTCGACCCCATGGGTCCATTATTAAAGAAAAAATTGGGGCTATTCCATCAACCTGCCTTCCCCCCTTGTCCCCCCCTTCAATTTCCCCTCCCCATTTTTAATTTCAATATTTAATTGTTAAAAAAACATAGAAAATGAAAAAGATTTTTTTTGGCTCCATGATTCTTTTTTTTACATTTTATTCAATGTTAAAAAAAATTTTTTTTGGCTATTCCATTTCCCTCCCCCCCTCCCCTTGTCCCCACTTCAATAATTTCAAAAAATACCACCTCCCACACCACACGACACAAAAACTGGCCGCCATCTTGTACCCACACCAAAAAGAACACAAAAACTGGCCGCCATCTTGTACCCACACCACACTTTGTACCCACACCACATGACACAAATCACTCCTTTTATACGTTTTTCTACCCACCACACGACACAATAAACGACCGCCATCTTGGTTCCATCCATCTTGGTCCCACCTCCTACCATACACGACACAAAAACTGGCCGCCATCTTGCACCCACCCATCTTGGTCACACCTCCTACCACACACGACACAAAAACTGGCCGCCATCTTGGACCCATCCATCTTACCACACACGACACAAAAACTGGCCGCCATCTTGGACCCACACCATCTTGGTCACACCTCCTACCACACACGACACAAAAACTGGCCGCCATCTTGGACCCACACCATCTTGGTCACACCTACCACACACGACACAAAAACTGGCCGCCATCTTGGACCCACACCATCTTGGTCACACCTCCTACCACACACGACACAAAAACTGGCCGCCATCTTGGACTCACACCATCTTCGTCCACCTCCTATCACACACGACACAAAAACTGACCGCCATCTTGGACCCACACCATCTTGGCCCCACACCACACACACACGACACAAAAACTGGCCGCCATCTTGGACCCACACCATCTTCGTCCCACCTCCTACCACACACGACACAAAAACTGGCCGCCATCTTGGACCCACACCATCTTCGTCCCACCTCCTACCACACACGACACAAAAACTGGCCGCCATCTTGGACCCACACCACACACGACACAAAAACTGGCCGCCATCTTGGACCCACACCATCTGGGTCACACCTCCTACCACACACGACACAAAAACTGGCCGCCATCTTGGACCCACACCATCTTCGTCCACCTCCTACCACACACGACACAAAAACTGGCCGCCATCTTGGACCCACACCATCTTGGTCACACCTCCTACCACACACGACACAAAAACTGGCCGCCATCTTGGACCCACACCATCTTGGTCACACCTCCTACCACACGACACAAAAACTGGCCGCCATCTTGACCCACACCATCTTGGTCACACCTCCTACCACACACGACACAAAAACTGGCCGCCATCTTGGACCCACACCATCTTGGTTACACCTCCTACCACACACGACACAAAAACTGGCCGCCATCTTGGACCCACACCATCTTGTACCCACCTCCTACCACACACGACACAAAAACTGGCCGCCATCTTGGACCCACACCATCTTGTACCCACCTCCTACCACACACGACACAAAAACTGGCCGCCATCTTGGACCCACACCACACACGACACAAAAACTGGCCGCCATCTTGGTCCCACCTCCCACCACACATCACTCACGCATGCGCACACGCCCCATTGTGACGTCACACCAAGTTCTGCGCATGCGCAGTGAGGCGCTATTTACTCTACTTGCCCTTTGTATACTACTCACGATGCAACTGAGTTGCACACTACAAGTTGTTACTACAAATCGCACCGTGAGAATGGGCCTTAAAACAAAATTCCCGCGTCGAGTGCTTTATTGTATCTTAAATAAAGAACAATTTCAAAGCGATTCATTCTGAATTGAAAACGATATGCTGTTTTATAAATATATATAGGCACTTATATAAAGAAAAGATTAAAAAAACGATTGAAAATGTTGTCTTGGTGTCAACTTTTTAAAATATACCAGCAGATAATAACGAGAGTATGCAAGTTCTGCACAGAAACGGATAACGAGTATTTTAATAAAGAAATAATTGCACATTTGACAAAATTAGATTGCCCTATATGCGTATTGCATTAAAAAGAAACTTGTTTCAAAAAACAACTATATTAATTATTACAGATAGCTTACATCTTCAAAATTAGTCACATAACATCAGATGTAGCTGGAGAGTTCATTCATTAGAAATTATGACAGCATGTTTCGAACAAAATATTCCGATAATTGATGCTCCCCGGGCATGCGCACTTGAGAAAAAGTCCTGAGAATTCCAGAAGTCAAAAGTCGCCAGTCGCCGCGCGCCGTGGTTCATCCGGCGAGTGGCGCGCGGCGAGTTTTTCCAGGTTAAGAGAGAGAGCGAAACTCGCCGTGTTTTACGGCGGGTGGCGACTGGCGAGTTTTTGCAGGTTAAGAGATAGCAGAAAGTCGCCAGTCGCCGCGCGCCGGAGAGGTCCACGGCGCGTGGCGAGTGGCGAGTTTCTAAAAGTCGCCACGCGACGCAAACTTGGCCCAAATAGAACACCATAAGCCTCTGTTGGCAAAACTTTCCCAACGGTCATCACCTCTTCTAATATCAGTGTAGAATGATGTTTCATCTCCTGTCCAATTAACTGCCTCTTCTTCGGCTACGACTGTGTCATCACCTGCTGTATTCTCCTTCCTGACTGGTGGAACGTCAATGTGGAATTTTCTCAACGCACTTTTCATCTGTGAAAGAAGCTCTTCTTTCTCACACAGCTGTCAACACAATTTGCCTTTCATTCTTCTCCACACCAGAACTGTTCAGTAGCTACATGGCTAAAACGACACCAGGAAGATTATTTTCTCCTTTTTTCAGTTTGCTGGTTTATTTATCAAGTTCAGTTATATATTCTGACATATTGTTGACAGTGAAGTTTGACCAGGCTTCAGAAACAGTGTTCAAATCGTGGTAGATACTTCATGTAGGAAGCTATTGTCAGAGTCTTTGTGCAGCTGAAAAGGCTCAAGTCTAGACATATTGTTGTCCCCAAACTTGGCTATTGTACGCATTGTCTCGTGATTCTTACATGGAGTATGAACCAACTTTATCAACGTTATGAAATGCAACGTTTGCGAATCCATATGTCATTTTCAGAAGGATTACTCAGATCCCTAGGTAAATGTCAACAAACAGGAGTAAAGTGTTCTAGATGTCCAAGACTTAAGAGATGAGGAAGTCATGAAGGTCAGCGACTATTCTGTGGTAGACAAACAAGTTTTCTTATGCGAGGCTGCAAACGCTGCTGTCTTGGATGGCGCCTATACCAAGACTGTAACAGGAAAGCCATGGAGGGATAACTAAATTGAATCTCTGTCAACTGATGAGAGGAATCGCGTTAAGAGGCTTCCAGGAGGAACCCGATACAACTTTGACGGTGAAACCAAGAAGGAATCTACGCTTACCACTGACGTGGTAGATAGTCATATTCCGTTGTTGTTAAGCAAACCAGACATGAAGAAATTTAGAACGAAATTGGATCTTGAGAATTACATGATCTGTGTTTTCGGAAATGGAGAAATGCAGCTGGAGAACACCAGTTCACAACTTCAGAAATGTGAAGTACCGTTTCACATTCATATGGCACTGGAAGAAAAATCCAAAGCTGAAAAGGAGAAGAACGTTTTGAACCTGTGAGGCTATTAACAGTATTTCAGAAAGATGTGAGGTCTGTAGGCGATACAAGAAGACGCCATCTCGATCAGTGGTTTGCCAGCCTTTGGCTACTAGATTCAATGAGACAGTGGCTATGGCTCTGAAGGGGTTAAAACCAGGAGTTTATATCATCCATATTGTGATACCCGTATCCTAATATATAAGGACACGTCGTGTACATTATCGTTCCTGGCTTTACCCTCACGTTTCACAGGAGTGACAATGTGACTTTTTTTCGCGATGTAAAATGGGACTATTGAACCACAAACAGTGACACTGATATATAAATACCTTAGATTATTTAATATGGTGATCTGACCTGCCGCGTAACCTCTGTAGTTTTCATGACAATTTATCTCTCTCCTCGCCCAAGGCTGCCATTGTGTTTCCAAACTTTATATTACAGGGCTTATGTCTCGGTGACCCAGTCTGCAGAATTTCTATTGTTTGCAATGCTATTTGTTCGATTCTGAGGAAAATAAGTCATTCATATAATGTTTCTGATGTTTCTGATGCTGTTATAGTCGTATGTTTGGCATATGATAGTCAACCCTCAACGTGTGAACACGTACAATTGAGAAGTTGTGTTCCCATACTACAGCATTCATTTTACACATAATAGGTTTGGACATAATAGATTATGGGGCATCACATATGTAGCCTACACTTTACACTGAGGGATTCTATATGGATGTACATGTATTGTATATTTGGCTGCCATATCCTACCATACTCTCAGTCTGGCCTAGCCTATATCATATTAAGCTATTGGTGTAGGCTGATACTGGAATACCCCCTGTTATACCGTTATTCAAATTCATAGTTGTTGTACCATCGCCATCGAATGAGATTTCATTTGCTGATTTATACTGGATCATGTGGATACAGAATATACAAGAAGAATAAAAGCAGTTTATTATTATTATACTTCACTCACGATTGTGTGGATTCTTACAGGGTGTACTGTTATCTGGAAGACGACTGAAGCTTACAATATTATTGGCTTACCCGTCAGATTCAGCTTGGCCAAGGTCATCAAGAGTAAACTCGCAGCAGTTATATATAGTGGACAACGTTATCTTGATATGGATCGCATCTTATATGGCAGCACCTGAAAAATTCCTCATTGACACCTGAAAAATTCCTCATTATGCAACGATCTGTACAAAGGGAGCAGTTCTATGTTGAGATGTGTAATACAGTTGCAAAATCCCCTTGTCAAATGGAATATGTGAGCGTAATCACGCTGTGGCCAAAATGTTGGATGGTGACCCTAAATTGGAGCTGGAAACCGCTGTGGCATGGACCATCAATGCCAAAAACGACATGTTGAATCACAACGGGTTCTTCCCATTCCAGTTGGTGTATGGTCAGAATCCTAATCTGCACTCGGTTTTGACCAGTAAACTATTTGCTTTATACGCAACTTGGCTGGGTGGTGCTTAGTTGGTTCGTCGTGATATGATTGAAATAATGTTGAAAGCGACGTTAAATCCTATTCACTCACTCATTCACTCTGTCAGCTTTGGAGAGCTTATGTGATAGGAGAAAAAGTGTCTAAACACTGGAATGCACTTCATGCCACAAGACGTGCATACATCAAGGCAGAATCTTCTGAGAGGATTCAATTCAATTCAATTTTATTTCACAAAAAAACATAATTCAGTTGTTACAATATATTATAATGGCGGGATGAAAACCCCAAGGGGCTTGTTTTATCCCAGTATACAAGATTCTAAAATATCGATATAATTCCGGTGAAGTTTAATAAAATAGACTTTGGTCAAGAGGAGCATCGCAAGCTCATGTGAGAGAGTGTGTACCTTCGAACCCAAAGACAATGTGTTTTATAGACGGGATAACAGTTTGCTTTGGCATGGACCCGGACGGGATATCGGACAAGATCACAAGATTCTTTTCGTCCGCCATGGTGACCATGCAGTGGGTCAGAGTATCCACATGTCGTTTAGTGAGAGTGGGACAGGAAGGCCAGAAATCTATTTCACTAGCTTCAACGAAACCAATAGCAAACAGAAGCTTTCAATATCTCAGGGAATTTTCACCTCAGTCGCGAGGAATGGAAACACCAGATCTGATTTCTCACTGTCACGGTATATGCTCAGTGAAGAACCACCAAAATGTCACCGGCGAAGGATCGGGGTCTGACTTAGGATATGATCCCATTCCGGTGCCAGATCAAAAAAATACCAGGCAGAAGTCGCTGAAATCACGTCTAGTGCTACCTAAATAGGTGCAAACCCTGAACCTATTGAACGGAATTCTCATTCCATAAGAGGACCGAGAGATCTTCCTGTGAAATGAGACAATAACAAGTACTGTGTTACTGGGAGTGATTGGATCGAGGCCACTGTACTGAGGCGTGGTGGTAAAGCTACAGGCCAAAACTCTTACTGGTTCAATGTACATAACAAATCCGATGAGAAGAAAGTTGGCATTGACTTGATTGTCTAAGTTTGTCTGATACTAGTGTCGGATTTGAAGTTCCTGAAACTGGTAACCGGGATGGAGAACAGGTGTGTGTTGCAGTCCCTACAACCTATTTTGATGATGATCAGATCAATGAAGCGAAAGATAGGAGTTGGAGAATTGGAGGTCATTTGATGTGTATTATGAAGTAGAGGATCATGGACAGAAAACCCATATCCACGAGATGGGTGATAACCGAGAAACTTCTTCCTGATGAAACAACAGGTGCCAAAGCTCGTCTAGTAGTACGGGGATTTGAAGAAGAGGGAGACAATCTAGTAGATTCTCCGACCGCAGCAAAAGCCACGTTACGTGTTTTCCTAGCAGTGTCTGCCAACGAAGATTGGAAACCCTGAAACTATAGATATAAAAGCAGCATTTCTTCAGGGTAAACAGATTGAGAGAGATGTTTTTGTGAAACCTCCACCTGAAACTTTGGCGCATGGTTACATCTGGAAACTGAAGAAAGTGGCTTATGGGCTGGATGATACGGCAAGAAACTGGTAAACATAACTCAGGATTTGAAAAGCACTCAGTACAAAGAGTCCCCACTGGATAAGGCACTATCTCGCTGGTACAAGGATGAAAAGTTGCAAGGCTTATTCTTGATGCATGTGGATGATTTCCTGGTGTTTTGGCACACAACAGTTCCATGCAGAAGTGATAGGTCTTATCTGCGAAAAATACAAGGTAGGAAGTGAGTGAGTGAATAGGGTTTAACGTCGTTTTCAACATTTCCTACTTGTAACAGAGCAGATCTAATACTGCCATTTGATAGTGCTGTCCCACTGAAATATCATGCCGTAGTCAGACATGACACCCCACTCAGTCACATTATAGTGACACCGAGCGAACCAGTCCTTGTTTTATCCTCTTAATGCTGAGCGTGAGCGAGGAAGCAACAAGTTCCATTTTTGAAGTCTTTGGGATGACCCAGTAGCTATCGCTTACGAGCCCGACACGCTAACCATTAGGCCACCACAGTGCCGTTAAATTAGGTAGGGAAACGACAAGACGGCAGCATTATGTGCATTGGTCTGGGCGTCATCCAAGCAGATCAAGGAATCCTGGTGGAACAACATGATTACATCAGTGATGTCTGCCTCATGGAGATTAACGCCAAATGAAAACAGGGCAGACGGGCATTGCTTACGAGCAAGGAAACCAACGATTTTCGTAGAATCGTTGGTCAACTCAATTGGGCCAGCACGTAGCGCATGACACCATGGTTCGTAGCATGTCAAACAAACACCAAGCACCCAAGGTGCAGCATATTAATGACGCGAATAAACCCATATGTAAACTGCAGAGTGGCCGCAGTAGTATCAGCATCTGGACAGTTTGGGAGATTTCACCTTGGAAGTTTTCACGGGTGCATCGTGGGCCAATCTACCTGATGGCAGTTCTAGTGCTAGTGGTCATGCTCTCTTCCTTGCTGGGAAGGATGGAGCAATTGCTGTTCTAGACTGGACCGCCAACAAAATCAAACGGGTAGTTCACAGTACTTTAGCAAAGGAAGCGGTTGCAGTGCTCAGTGTTGTGGACAATGCCATATAGGCCTACTTGGGATCCATTCTGAAAGAGCTGTACAGGGTGATGACGAGGACAACAAGACCCCTGTATCTTTCTATACCCGTAACAAGTCCGTTCATGAAAATCTACACTCAACTCAGGTGAATACATGGCAGAACTGCAGAAATCCAGAAACTGAGTTGGCTTCCCTCAATACAGCTGCTGGCAGATGTCCTACTCTCTAAAAACAGTTGTGTACCAAAAGTACACAAACTGTGTACCCTAGGTACACATCGCTGTAACAAAATTGAACATCTACAATCACTGTGTAGCTGTGATACACAATTTGTGTAAAAAAGTACACAAATTGTGTACTCCTGATACACATTTTTTGTAGATGTGCAATTTTGTACTCAACTGTTTTTTCAGAGTATCCAAACGGAGTGTTTCGAGTGGCAGTCTGTTTTCTGTATCAACTCCAGAAAACTGGAAGTGTAAAATTTCTGGACTCGCTTACGCACATGTGTTCTTGGTCTGTGTTACATTTGCGTTCCTACGAGTTGTGTTCTTATAGTGGATCTACTGCTGGTACTAACGTTTAGTATAGCCTTCGCTTTCTCTCCGAGTGACGCGAGTGAGTGAGTGAATAGGATTTAACGCCGCTTTCGACATTATTTCAGTCATATCGCGACGAACCAACTAGGTACCATCCATCCCATTCTCATGGCATCAGACTGTATATTGTATATTGTCTTGTTTACCGACGGTTTGGAAGTTACAAACTCTGATGTTGGGAGAATGCATCCAGCCAAGTTGCGTTTCCGCTGCTTGAAAGAAGAACAATTTCATGTAGATATACTTGCATGTCAAACTTGTGATCGTGAGAACATTTTGATATAACTTTTCTATATTCAAAGAGAATACACAAAACAGGAGATTTTCCTATTACATGACTTTCAAATAATTGCCACTACATCATCCCCTTCATGATTCTAGGGCTATCGAGATTTGCACCGGCAGCTTCTGGTGAAGCGTCTACCATTAGCATGGGAGATAATGCTTAAGGGGGGTACGAGGTTAGCTCCCCTTCACTGTTCAACTGTAGCTTCAGAAGCAATCTCACTTGCTAATGGCAACTAGTAAACATGTTCCCACTTATAGGGATGCCTTATTTGTTTGTCAGTATCTTCTTTCTTCTTCCGCTTCCGTAGATTTTTTTTTTTGAAAATTGATGGTAAATTGGCGCTCACTGGGAGCATTTGAGCGGTAAAAAATTGTAAAAGTGGAACTTTTTTTTTTGCGAAAATGTCCTATAACAGTGGCGATCACTACAGTGATATACAAGGTGAAATGATCATTCAATCAGGGGTTTGCACTATAATTCAAGTTATTTCTTAGACAATACTATTTTGCCTAGATTGCAGGGGCGGTGCATTGATGCGTGGTTGACCGCATGAGTTATTGTGTTCGTTCTGAAGTTGCCAAACTTATCAAAAATGTAACCTTAGTGGTCCTTTCTCGGAATAGTAGCGAAAATTATCCATATTCATCATATTTACACCAGTTAAATAGTGACTTTGTGTCTGGGTTAGATTTTTTACCTGTATCTCTAGGGTTTCTCCGTGAAAATTATTCGAGAGTTCGTATCTCTCGTTTGTGAATAAACAAATACTGAACAAATGACTGGAATCTCAATAAAAAAAAAGTTTATGGTGAAGAAGTTCTGAAAAAATCTTTTTAGCCAACGTGTTGACCTTTTTCGTCCAAATGGACGATATGTGATTGAATTGGAGCACATTATTCGTTTCTCGGGGAAAATCACACGGGGTCTTTGAGTCCGATATCGCCAAACTGTTGCGTTGTTCTCTGACCGATTGCAATTATTCTAGCCCTTCTGGTAAGCATTGTTGATGATAATTTTACTTCCCCTGTAATATGCAACAATTGATAAAGATATGTGACAAGCTAAACCTTTACTTCTCTGCTAGGTTTGCTTTCTGTTTCATTCTTTCTTTCCTTTTTTTCTCCCTTTTTTCCGTTCTTTTTTTTTTTTTTTTTTTAGCCGGACGTCAACTTGGTATGATATTTGGTATGGCGTATAGCCCGCCACTGAGCATACATGTATATACATATGAAACGATTTTTGAGAGAGAAGGAATAAATTGGTCGTCAGCGAGATTCGAAACCACGACCCCGGCTTATCGCGCCGATGCCCTACCGACTGAGCTCAATCTAATTAAAATTAAATCCTATCTGCTCCCCATTTGGATACTGTCGCTTGTAGGATCTAACAGGCTTGCAGTAACTCGCGTGTTAACCAATCCCGAGAACGCTTCATAGTGCTTTGGAGGGAACATGACAGAGAAGTTTTGGTTGGCTCAGCCGAATTAGCCGGCTGTTGCCGCGGTCCCGACATTGTGGCGCCATAATACGGGGTAAATATATGAACTGATCTTTGGTGTAAGTATTGGGGTAAATGGACCCAGTGAACCTATCTCCCCTCCCCGACTGCAAATGGATGAGTCCAGATGCGACCATGATGTCATATTGCTATTAAATATCCATGGTATGGGCGCTCAGAACACCAAATTCAATTAAAATACGTAAGATCCTATATAGCGACATGTACGATTGGGGAGCATTGATAGGATATTAATTTATTAAGATTGGACTGAGCTATGACGGCCCATAGATATTACACAATACCTATGGGCCGTCATATAACTCAGTCAGTCGAGCATCGGCGCGATAAGCCGGGATCGTGGGTTCGAATCCCGTTGACGACCAATTTATTCTTGGTCTCTCAAAAATCGTTTCGTAACCAACCTGCAGTGTAGGCTACATTGTTTATACACACACATGCCGAATCACCTAAAATATATTCCTTTATAGCTGCAGTATAGGCTACATTGTTGTATATAGGCTACATTGTTTATACACACACCTATCACCTACAAAATATTCCTTTAATTACCAAAGGAAACCTGTGACGATGCTGCAGGCCTATGATATATAGAGAAAGAGCTCTCTTTCTCTATAAATCATAGGCCTGCAGCATTAATTGTCCCTTTGATAATTACTAATAGGTTGTTGACATTATTTTATTTCAGAAGTACAATATGAAATAACTGAGAGGGCCGGGTTCTCGCAGTACCGAACCCGTTAGTTTCTAATTTCGTGTCATCTTAAATGGAGGACATCATTTCCTTTTATTTTGCTATCAAATAATTATATTACACATCATATGATTTACCCTAAACCTTTTGCACGAACCATTGTGTCCACACATTTATAACTAACTATATTTAAAATTGCATTTCCAGACAATAACTTTTGAAAACTTAGGATTCTTTCCAAATTTGGTGTGTGGGTACTGCCTCAAGATCTGGCTTGAGATCGTTTTTCGTGTTATTCGTGTATAGGTGGCACCACCTGAAGGCTAAGTTAGAAATTTCCAGACAATAACCTCTGAAGACCTGGACCGATTCTTTCCAAATTTGGTATGTGGGTACCTCGCCTCAATGTTTCTCTTGTCGATCCACATTATGTGGTGCCACCTGAGGACCAAATCTAAATTATGTTTCCGGACAATAACTTTTAAAACTCAAATGGCTTCTTCCCAAATTTGGTATATGGGCACCTTGTCTGAAGTTATTGCTTGTGATTGTTTTTTTTTATGAACTGCTTATAGGTGGCGCCACCTGTGGGCCAAGTTATCATTTTGGTAAAACTGCATGAACAGATTCAATTTTCTATTTTCAGGGGATCTATCGTCAAGATCCAGGATGGGATGGCACCAAATAGGTGGTGCCACCTGTGTGCGAAGGTAAAATTGCATTTCCGGACGGTAACTGTTGAAGACCTGAATGGATTCTTTGTATGTGATATGTAGGTACCTTCCCTCAAGTTATCTTCTGGGAATGTTTTTGTGCCGATTCGCCTGTAGGTGGCACCACCTGGGGGTCATGTTAAAATTGTTTTTCCTAAGTTTTACTCTTGTCACAAATAATGAATGTTTCCTTTACTTAACATGCAAAGGGATGCCTCTTCGAATGTATTCGATCAACTGCATCTAGTTGTATTATTGTTTTTAAATTTTGGGGGTGACAGGACGAAAATTAGGTCCGCCAACAGTATTCTGAAAACACAAACCAAAGGAACTTATTGCCCATACTCAATGAAGATTTCAGGTACATTGGATATTGTATTTTAAATTTATCAAACTAATGAGAAAAGGTTAGGATGTTCACACCCACGTACGGACAAAAGTCATTCTACATCCCCTGACTGAAGCCCGACAGCGGATAAGTGTATACATGCAATCACAGAGGGGTTAACTTACCTGGACAGTTTTGGCGATTCAAATGAGTTCTTGAGCCATTGCGTTTATTAAACAATCTCATACTTTTCATCCCCCTTGCTTTGTTTGAATTTGCATGTTGGTATCCCTAACCTGTGGTTTTTGCTTTGACTTCCAATGTTGATTTCAGCTGGACATCAAAGTAGTTTGGCAAGCGATAAAATTCAAACCCGTCACATCTTGTATACCTCGCAATGGGTTGGCGTAATCAGCCAGCTTAGCATGTTCACTCAATGGTTTGATTTGAGGAAAGCCCTTGATCTATTTATATCCAGATCTGCTGTAGGCAATTAACCAAGCCAGTGTATCGATCCTAACAAATCAATCAAACACTGGCTCACGAAGATGTATTTTACAGAAATACTCGAAGAATGTGTAAACTTAGAAAATCTGTTTATTACCTGAAAACATGGCACACCAATATGCTGCAGCAACTATTCTTAATATAGTACTGACAAGACACACCTTTTACTTGGAACATGCACATATAAAGGCTTACTGACAGGCAATTACCTTTTAAAATTTTGTAGACCATAATCACCGTAATATATGCGCATGACTTGCATGTGATTCCCATATCATCCATACAATGCAACGTTACACCAGATGCAACAGACTTGCATGTGATTCCCATATCATCCATACAATGCAACGTTACACCAGATGCAACAATCCCCCCCCCCCCTCCCCGAGCTTACTAGCCCTGAACACAAAATATGAAATGTTAATTTGCTCCAAGGATGCTCTGTATGTAAGCCTATGACAAAATTCTCAAATTCCAGAGCTACGACGCCAATATGGTGTAATAACATACTGATATAATTAACTGCAGTGTGCGTATAATTAACTGCAGTGTGCGTATAATTAACTGCCCAGAATGCATTACCGCGTACATGTACAAATTAAATAACATCACATATATGCCATGATACCACATGTGTAATATTCAACTGTTCCTCCAAATCAGTTTCTTTACGAAGACATTTTAATATATCATACATATATATAACATTACAAGTTATCGCAGGAGTTATTAACATGGCAAGCACCTCATATCATCAGAGGCTACTGTAGCTCCTGTCATTGGTCCAACATGGAAAATGGTAGGCTTATACAGCCTATGATCACATGAGAATTTACAATTTTACTTATAACAATTGAAGGGAAGGCAGCTCAACATTTCTATCACATAGCCTATGAATGTGGAACAGTAATTCCACTCCACTCAAAAGAAACTCCATGATTGGCTGGATGATCAAGTTTCCTCCATGAACCAATCAAATTTAGTCATCTTGTTTTCAAATCAACCAATCAACAGTCTTCTTAGATGGAGATATCTCATGAGGCACCCTTTAGTTTTTAAAATGCTCAACATGACAGAAATCAACAGTTTTATAACTTCTATTTTCTAAAGACAGAATGTACAGTTAAACAATACGTCTAGGATCAGAAAAACAGTGAAAAAAATGTAGGACAACATAAATGAAGATTTCATCCCTTTTTCCAAGGCCGTTTTCCGAAATCCAAAGACTTGTCAACATGTAAAAGCCTGTTGATAGATGAACTTGAAAAAGGACACATTAACATTTCGCCTGGTAGATAGGAGGATTGCAGAGCACGGAGAAAGGCGGTGTTGACTCTGTTGCCATAAATGTCCTTAGGTTGGCAGTATAAATCCTTCAAATTTGTGCGTAAATACCACTTACCAAATACTGACATCATGCCCTGCCGCTTTGTTTTATTATGCAAGAATAGTCCCGTACTGTCATAGATAGCAAATAAAAGCAAAACCCCTACTAAATCACAATATATCTCATGCCAAGAAAATCAACAAATATGAGCTATGGAACCACTCATCCAATGCACTCAAGAGCTATTGTAAACACTGTCAACACTACTTATGAGCTTTTATCATGAATCTAAACTCTTGACTGTAAATTATAACTACAAGGTTACATAAACAAGACCATAAAAGCCAAACTGCATATTGATACAGGTTGTTTGTATTACATAAACTTGAAAAACTTCTTGAAAACTTGAAAAAAAGTGTATAAATTCCAGGTAATGTTGAAATATGCATACATAGCAGTTTGATTGTCTGGATGGGTGTGTAAACAAGAACCTTATGGACTCGGAAATAAAACTTTAAGAGACACATTTGGAGATCCAAGCCCTGATCTTTAATATTGCAATAACCATGACCTCAGCTTGATATAGCAAAAAAAATAGGTACAGGTCAGTCAAATTGGAAAGCTTTCTAGTCAATTATCAGTTGCATACATGTACATGCAGTATGAATTTGGAGAATTTTTTTTTCAAAATAGATCACCAATACTTGAATTTGACCTTTCAAAATAGGTCACGGTCAATCATAAATAAGCTTCTGACCCATCGCCAGATGCATGTGTTAATTGAATTCGGAAAATCTGACAATAATTCTGCGAGAATATTGCAATAACAAGTATGACGATTGACGGACAGACAGACAGATGCATGCAGACAATACCCTTTGATCAAAACTGACCGAGGGGTAAAAATCAACTTCTTCATCACCACCGTCCACTTCTCTGGACTGTACTTTTTGCATAACATGACAATTTTAAATGCCACAGTGGCATCAACCTTTGACCTAAAAAATAATAGGGTTCCCCATTATCTCATGGATAAGGTGTACCCAAAGTTATCACACAGCTTACAAATTGATGTTAAGAGACACACAGACAGGCGGACAGACCAAAAATGGTAGGTCTACCAGTTATCACAAAACCAGAAGCAAAGGAACAAAAACTGAGCGACAGTAGCCCTCACTTAAGGTGAACTGCACGATACATGTACCATGTGTAATAGACGACATCAATCTCAATAGGGTGATCTCAATTTTTCATGAGGCTATCCACATTTTTATCCCTGGCAACTCTTAACATCTTAATGTGGTTTTGCGATGTCAGATTCGTCCAATTCAGGAGAGAGTAAATTTACATTTTTTCCGACCAATTTCTCATCAGTGGCCTCAAAATATATAATCTGTGTTTGTCTAAGTTGGAGACAGATGAGGGAGGGGGATATTTTCTCAAAACACCTGCAACGCAATATGCTATATGCATAATAGCCCGAAAACATCGGCTAAGGGGTCTATTTTTTTTTTATTATTGTTGTTGCTGACCCTTTAGCCCGAATCACATATACAGACCGAAAAGGAAAAAAATAAATAAGACGTCAGTCGCTCGAGATCTTCAACTGCACACGGCGTGGGGAATTGAGACAAAGGCACGAAAAGCATTTTATCGAATAAATAATATGATTTGGCATCTCCAGAACTTTGATAATCAACTAATGACTCATTCCGTTAGACGAAATCTTCTTCCAAACTCTAATTTTGTCATCTAACTCGTCAAGTTGCCGCCATTTTCAGTCTCGTTGAGAAACGAGATTTCCAACGCGATTGACCTTTCTGACCACGTGACTCGTCCATTTCACCATAGTCAGATCAGAAAGGTCACGATACTAGTGCGCACGCGCGGTCAAGTCTCGTTGAGCTAATGGCGGTAAACATCGAAATCGAGCGTTTATTGTGTTTTCTTCGTCGTCACTAATTTTTTAGAGTCCCAAACAGTCATTAGAGATGGTACATGGTGAAAGAAGCTCAGGTCGGTCAAACTGTATCAAATTGGCATATTTTTTCTCTCCCGTTTCGTTATTTTCGTCAGCGAAAAGTTGCTCTTCGCCAGTCAAATTTTTATCGCTAAAATTTAACCTAGGTGCGATCTCGGCTGTGATAGGAATGCCACGCCCCCTTACCCTAAATTTACCTATCACAGCCAGAGTTTCTGGGTTATATGCATAAGTACACACGCGTTTTCCCCAAGCTGTAACCATCATGGTCCGACATTGGTAAACATATGGTACATCATATATTGACAAACGGTTTTTTCACCGCCAATGTAGGAGCGTGTGGGTGTGGACAAACGATGTACCAATTTCATTCGGTCCATCATGGCGTGGCAAACATTTGGACCAATATATGTTTTCACTCCGAAAGCCGCAGTTTGGTATTTATGACGTAATTCATATCCCAGCATGCAAAGCGTATTTTCAACACGCATTGCTTCCTGTACCAACAACAACAACATTGCGGAGCTGCTGTATCTGCGTTTTCGCCGTGTAGATAAAGTGGAAACGGAGTGCACTGATATGGGGAACAAACAGGCCCATACAAATATCTGTCAAGATTCGATTTATCTGCATTCCCGTCATGTAGTGGTAACGGAAAAGTGGCAAGGGACAAAAATATCGCATCGCAAATGAAAACAATTTCAGCCTGCCAGTACATTTTTTAAGAAAAAAACTTCAAATGCCTAATTTATGTATCAGCGCGAACCCAGTCTTCTTGCTCCACGCAAGAATACAGATCCTCAAAAAGTACCGTTCTCGTTCAAGGGGAGACAATCTCGCCACCAGGAGTCGCTGCGTTCACATATTGCTCATACACAGTCATTAGTCTCATACAACAAAACTTCTCCAGTATCATACTGAACTGAAATTTCTAAACTTTTGTAATAAATCATAATTCTGTATCGCAAAATATATTCGTTCTCACACAAAAGAAATGTTTTGTACCGGTTCTTTTGTTGCCACATGTTCGTGTATCGTACTGCAATATCGACAGTATGTATTCAAGCGCTGGTAACCGTACACATACGACGTGCCCATATTTGGAAATATGAATTTTGAATTTTGAATTTTGCCTTTCACGTTTCAGTGTCACTGCTTTGAACATCATCAACATCAAACTTCTTACTCGTAAGTTGTATAATCAAAATAGGCACTGTAGTATATCATTTATATCACGGAATTTAACTTATTTTATCCAATTATAGTTCTGAAATCTTGTAATATATGTAGATGACATAAATATTTCGAAATATTTGTACTTATAGGCGTACGTAGGTAGAGCTTGAAACAATCAACATCTTGAACATGGAAGAAAATCGACTCATTCACGTACGGTAGGCCAAGTTGATGTTGTTTACCAGTGTTATGTTCCAAATCTAACCCCCTATTCTATTTCATTTATTTTGAAATCACTGTGCAATACACGTATACGAGGATATAGGCCCTATATCAAACATATATACAAAATCAAACGAAGACAATAGGGGGAGGGGAGGGGGGCTACCGACCGTGAAGAAACTCACCAAAGCAGCTGGAAGTTGAACTAACGAGCCATGAATAGCGTTGGTGGGGGGGGGGGGGGTAATATGTCCACATCTAAATCGGTTTGAAGTGAAGCGAAGTCAGGTGCTGTATACATCTAACCCACGTTAAGAAATCTCATGAACGTTTCACTTTGTAATTTAGTACTAGAAAGTTGAATGGGTACATCCTGCAGGTGGCGAGGGAGTGAAGCAAATCACACAGAAAGAAGTTGCATATACAGGGCCGTAGCCAGGATTTACTGAGGGGTGGTTCGCCTTCACTCCAAAAGCGCACATCAGGGGGTTCGCTGTATGGGAAAAGGGTCAAATAGGGGGTTCGCTACAGTTTGAAAAGGGCATTCATGAGAAAAATATATAATATTTCGGAAAGGGGGTTTTTCCCGAACCACCGCCACCCCCCCCCCCCCCAAAAAACCCCTGGCTACAGGCCTAATATACATGTTAACATGACACTACAAATCTGAATTTGGGGGGGGGTGCACTAGAAATAATGTTGCGTGCCCTCTAATGGAACTGAATCATTTTGTCATTGTTTCCAATTATGTTTCAGTTTAGTTGAAGTCGCTTAAGTTTGATCGAGCCCGCCCCCCCCCCCCATTTTGAGTGAAATTCCCACACGTTTGAGTGAAATTCGTCTAAATTTTAGCTGATATAACAAGTCGAAAAGTTTATTCCAATGAGTCAAGGTTATATTTACTCAAGTAAAATGCACTCAGTTTGACTGAAATTTACTTGAATTATATTGGTATAAATTTCCACCTTTACTTTCAGAGTTAAATTTCACTAAAGTGATTTGGGCGGCTGCCATGGCTTCCCACACTCTCTACTTTTCTGTTGATGCTCGGTATGCGACACACGCCTGTAAATTTAATTGCCTCCCTAACGTGTTTGACGAGCGCCCAATATCCCCCAGCTGCAAAAATCTAAATTCTATCTAAATTCATAATTACCCGGGAGTGAAAGTACCAGGCCCATGTAATATCTTTACTACGGGAACCGTATTACATCTAATCGAACAAAGTAGTTTCCATATAAACGTATTTGTTTTTAACTTCTTCAAAGCGTGTATACATTTCATGAACTTCACTTTTAAATACAGCTTTTTAGTATTAAACGGGTAATTAATTATTCTCAATGCGTACCACCTTGTCAGATATGCCGGGGTAAACACTTTATTTCAGTTAGAAACCAACGTATCGGTATTATTATTACACACAGTTACACTTGAGTACGGTGGCATTTATTCAAGTTAATTTTTTTATTTTATTTTTTATTTTATTCACCAGTTAGTAAAAGTACATCTGGGATGTTGGTTGAGCGTGAAATATACAAAGAACAAGTGTTATACAGTATCGGCGGCAATAAAGCTCAGGGGGCTTGTTCCATCCATAGAGAATTACAATATTCTAAATCCGAGAATATATGTAGAAGGTGAATCAATAATACAAAAAAGCAAAGTACACGTACTATATATAATATATTTTAGGCATGAAAATCAATCCGGTAGCAATGGGAAACGATTTCAGTTTTTATTTGAAAAAGCTATGTGGAGTCTAAAGTCTTTGAATACGGGGGCAACTTGTTCCATTCTCGAGCTCCTGTGCTTTTAAGGGTGTAATAAGAAAAGTTATAGTAATGAAAAGGCCTGTATAGGTTAACTTTTCGGGTTCTCGTTTGGTATTTATGTATATCCGATTGTTTGATAAAGTATAGGTTTATAAATTTTTGGGGAGACGATATGGGTCATAGATAAATTTGTGGGTCATGAGAAAGCAACAATATTGGTTCAACCCGAGTAGTGGTAACATTTGTTTATTATGGAAAAGTGGTTGGGTATGTTAAAGTTTATTGGATAAGGTTAGCACTCGAATCGCACGTATTTGGAGTATAATCAGCGGGTTCAAATGTGTTGGATATATGTGTTTCCCCAAAGGACGTTATCGTAGGACATATATGGAAACATCATTGAGTAGTATAATATATATATAATATAATAGTGTTCTATATTTTTTTTTGTCACATTATGATTATGTCCAGTGTACAAAACCTGCATGCTTTAAATTACTGGAAGGCTCCAAGCTAACTAATATTCAAAGGTATTATGAGTTAATGCACCATATACGTTACAATCTCCTGTTGTTTTTTGCTGGAATAATAAACCATTAAATATATACAACTGTATTTACTTTTGTGAATTTGCTTCTCAGTTGCGGAGGGGGGGGGGGTCTTGAATTTTTCAAAGGCCTCAGTTGTGGGGGGGGGGGGCAGAACTTGTTTCAAGACTCCGAGGGAGGGGGGGGGACAATAATTTTTTTTAAAAATCACTGAAGGGCGGGTTGAAACTTTTTAGCCATATTGTTTGAATGCCCCCGACCACCCCGATAAATTTTTACCGGTCCCTAACGACGGTAATGGGAGCCGACAATTCTTGTTATCCACATGTGTGGAAAGAAATTGTCAATCTGAACGTGCTAGCAAAAGCGGTCGAATTTCGGTGTATACGCCTTAACCTGTTGATTGATAAATATTTCCACTCCGCTCACGGAATAATGCGTGAATGTCACCAAACACCCACTGCACTGATTTGTATTTGAATGTCGCCAATCTGCGCATACGCATTCAGGTAGTAATAGAAAAAGCGCATTCATATGGATGTTTTGTTGTAGAGATGAACCGTCCGGTCCTAATGGGTCGTGTGAGTTGTCGTGTGAGTCCCTTCTATCTAGCATGCACTGGGGAGTAGTAGAAAAATGACATTTGTGTGGATGTTTCGGGGTAGAGATGTACCATCTGTGGTCCACATGGGTTGTATGGGGCGTTACATTGAATCGCTTGTGGAGTAGGCACATTGGCAGGCGAAACGCGCCTGTTCACTCCGCGAGTAGTAGAGAAAGGGCATTTTCGAAGCTGCGCAGGAATGCGTTTGGGTGAGATGGGTATCCCCACTACCTGAAGGCTGTAGAGTTACCTCTGTGTGTGTGTAGTTGTGTGGAGGGCGGAGGAAGAAGACATATGGGGAAGAGTGATGAAATAGAGCACTACAGAAACTGCCTTTTCTCTATCACTTCCGAGCAGCGCAGGCGCGCATCAACACCAATTTGCCTAATCCACGTAACGAGTGCTTCAATAGGACACCCCATCTGTACCAAGGATGATTCACCTCTACCACAAAGCATTCTCTAATGCTCTTTTTCTACTACTCTACTACGCATGTGCAAATGAATGGCATCTCCAATCAACCAGTTTTATGAAGAAAATTGTTAATTTCTTGACTATTGATCACGAGTACTACTATATCCTACATGCGACGTGTCATAGGGAGCCTTAGGATAACATTGCCCAAATAACAAAACATTTTCACGTTCTTCTTTGCGTTCTTGTATTAATCACTAACATTAAAAGGCATATTAACCGCTTTGTATTTAATGTTTTGATACCATTTTAATTGTTTTGTATTAATCAGCAATCTTTGGGAGATGTTGAATCATACAATCCTTGCCCCCAGTCAGTCAGAGGAGGGAGCCAGGACACATGACCATTTCCTGTTAGGTGTAAAATTAAGAGTTTTGGGATGCAGGAGCAGGTTCGGAATGAGCAAGAGCAGGAGGAGGAAGAGGAATGGGAGCAGGAGGAAGAAGAGCGAAGGAACAAAAGCAGGAAAGAACATGTTAATATCAAGTGCCCCCACAATAAGAGCCAAAGTTGAGTTCAATATATATGCCCGCATTACATATGGTCTCCAACAACCCAATTGGATTGTTAATTACTTCCTCAGTATGGGTCAAAATGACATTGGCCTCAATTTTAGTAGTGAGAAATCTTCTCGCCACATTTTAAGCACTTCTTCATGTTAAGGTCACTTGACCATTTGACACAGCACACATCTCCCCTAATATTTATACACTGTAAATTAAGTTATAACACTAAAATACAAGTGAAGTCCGTTTGAGAATACGTTTCAGCCTAAATGTTACAGGTTACAAAGGCAGCGGTGTTTTAGGTTATAAACACATAGGCATTAACATTATAAGCAAGTAGGCATTTAAAATCTCAACACGTTTAAACTCACACGTCCTCTTAAACTTAAGATATTTAGCGTTTTAACCCTGAATATGTTATTTACAGTGTAGCAAGAAACATAAATTCAAGTTTTAATGATATACACCCACAAAAATTGCAATTGTAGATGGATAACTGTCACTCATACATAGGCCATACAGGAATCATTGAATGATTTTCTGTATAAGGTCAGTTACCTTTGAACTCAACTTTGGTACACAAAACAAGTTTCCACCAAGTGTATCCGTTGACAAAATATTGCCCCAATTTTCCATGTCCATTCTCATTTCACAGCACATGTAACATACTGTTAAAATTCCTGAATCTGGGTCAAAATAAAGAATTCATCAAACGAATGGTATGAGAATTTAAGTTTAATTTGAAAAATGGATTCACACATTGGAAACGGACATTTTCCTGAATCCATGTTATTGATCTTTTTAAGACACAAACACATGACAATTTAACTCATTTCCATCTTCATTGATTAACCCAATATTATTTAAACATACTTGTAACAAAATTAATGTTCAGCGAATGTACATGTTTCATTTAAACAATTCACATTATGTTTTGGACTACAATAATAATTAAACTAAAAAAACGAATTACAAATAACAGAATTACAGAGCCCTCCTCCATACACTTTTACACACCCTCCAGAATGTGTCTTTATACAGCTGAAAGTATGCCACACAGATAATGGTAATGTATATATTTCTTGAAAGCACATTCCTTGAGTATTCCAAATACATAAGTTTGTTCACTGTATACCTGTATGTTCTGAAGATATTTGTATTTTAAATAAATTTAACTGAAAACATAATTTTAATTTTTTAAATGTTATTTTCAAAAAAAGTACTGAACTTATCGTATCTTACTTCATCATTTTCTGTAGAAGACAACTCCCAACAATCCGTGTCAGTGAGCCAGGGCTCATGCAGTTTTATCAATTTTGGTCTGGTTCTCATTCTATTGACATTTAATGGAACATTTCTTCACAGAATCGAGCAACTCACAGTTTTGAACTTTTAAGTTGAATTAAATGTCAATAGAAAAAGCACTACACCAAAATTGACAAAACTGACAGATTTCCTTCTACAGGAAATGATGATGTAAGTTATGAAAAGCTGAATACTTTCTTTACAAAAGCAATTTAGAAAAGGTTCATATTTTAAAAATTATTGTGTTTAAATTTGAAAATGTTCACAACCAACAGATTTATAGTGAACAAATTTATATATTGGAATCCATATGAAATGCGCTTTCAACAAATATATACATTACCACAGGTATACGGCATACTTTTAGCGGTATAAAGACAAATTCTATGGGATGTGCAAAAGTCTCTGCAGGAGGGCTCTGTATCCTTAAACAGAACAATAACAAGGTATTACAGCATGTATAAAAAGAAAGTTAACATTTTCTGTGATGAATGGTTAAGGAAAAATCAGCAGTAACTGATCACATTATTTGCATAGATAAGACAGTGGTTATCACTATCTTTCACAACATTGTTATTTGATACAATTATGCATCTATTTTATGCAACAATTATGCAACAATGTTTGAACAGCTTTCTTTCAGTTGGACATTGTATTTCCTCAGTATTGCATGGCATAATGAAAATTAACATTGGAAAAAGACCAGGCCATCCTCAAAAAATGTGTGTTGGGCATAATAAACCTACCCACCCACCAAAAAGGCAACCTTATACTTTTTATTGCCTTATCTGTCGAACAGTTTTTTTGCAATAAATTTATCAGAAATTATAGTCAATGGGGATAATGAACTATAAAAAAAACTATTGAAGACACTGCTTAAAACAACCAGGAAACTTCTTTGATGATGCCCAGGCCTCCATGCGGACACCCACCCCCCTTCCCACTAACACGAGAATAAGTGGTTTATCCACACTGTGACAGTCTCCGGCTGAGAATCTCAACTCTCAAATAGCAGATCATCCACACTGCGATGGCATTGGTTTTGTGCTTGGATTATTCACCACCATGAGAACAAGTGTACTGTAGCATGGGTTATTCTGTGAAGAAACATATATATCATATCAACATGCAATTAATACAATTTCTCACATATCTTGTATGGATTTAGAGAAGGAATTCACCAATTTAGATCCTTCATTCTTAGCAGTTAGGACGAACTTATTAACACTGCGGCCTACATTGGAGAGAGAGAGAATTGAAATCCGTTAGGTGGAATCTAGTTTACATAATAGAACCTAATAATAATTACAAGATAACATGTTTTATTTCAGCATGTCTCGAGATTACTTGACTTTATGAAAGTGCAGATTATTTACCTGTAAATTTCCAAATAAAATTTTGGAGTCACCGATTTTCAGCTACCAGCACCAAGATCTCCATACTACAAGGCATCGTCGACTGACAGATCAAGTGATGCAATATTTACTCCTACCTGCAAATGGAATAAAACTTTGAAACTGCTTGAAAGTAATTTCAGTTGTATTTCCTCATTTGTCCTTATGATGAGCACCCATTAATTGAATCAATCTACTAACTTTCAATCACCACCAAAGTTTGCTACGAATTCTGATCAGTCACTCTAATAAACTGTATCACCTCTTAAAGTGTAACTGTGGTCCTTCTGTAAGTTTACATCAGATTCAAGATAATCTTCCAAATTATTGAATTTATACCCTGTTTCTTGTTTTACGACTTAATGTTATTGTAGTGCATAGCGCCACAAGCATATTGGAACTTGCGACGTTATTATGGAACGACTATCCATCTCTGACACAACGCAACATTGTTAATCTGTTCCATTCTCTGCACTGCCTCGACATCAAGCAGACTGCATGAGGACGCTCAATTTATGACGTCAAAAAGGGGCAGTGAAGATTTCTCCCACTGTAGAAAGTTGCCTTTGAACCCTCTGAGCCATAAAATGACAGAATGTTGGGAAAAACGTTTTATTATTCACATCGTTAACTTGAATATGAGGTGCACTTGCACAAGTACCACAGTTACACTTTAATGTAGGAGAAACTGCGATCAGCCTTCTGCTTCTGGTCAGCTGCATATTGTACTGAACCATGAGTATTGATCAACACTTTCAGCAAAGTTATTTCCCTTGACAAAGGCAGGAGTTCACTAAAAATTCACATTTCAAATCAAATTTAACAAGAGCCTGTAGGGCTTCAAAACATGCCCACACACTTGACCAGAATTAATATTTGCAATCTCAAATGAGAAGGGCATAAAGTAAATTGTAGACACAGATTTATGCCTACAAGATCAAGGTACCGGTAGTGATATACCCGAGGTTTGTCATGATCCAGATTATTTTTCATCACATTGATCTACTTGAACATTTTAACCTCAAAATGAAAAGGGTTCCTATTTGCCCCATGTCTAAGGATAGGTGTATAACGAGAGCAACTGGACAATTCTGTGCTTCAGTGATTAGTATGTTAAGAGGTAGGTACATTAATTTTAAACACAATGATAATGTGCACAGTAATTCAGCACTTCAAATATGACCGACAGTAATGTCAAGGACAAATAGCTTAACTTGCTTTTCACATCTCATACTTTAGCAAGCATTTATAATCCAAACCCCCTAGCCTGGCCTATGTGATCATTACCTAAGTGAAGAAAGTGTCAGAAATGCAAAAGTAGCACAAGTTGTCTTGAAGAAGGCAAGAGCAGACAAGACTGCTTGATAAAACATGATCTGTATTGTCTGAGATCTGTGACAGGTCATACAGAAATCTGCAACAAAACAGATGAACAGCAGATATACGATCTGCATATTCTGGGGTCTGTGACAGGTCAAAGAGAAATCTGAAACCAAACAGTAGATATGATCTGCATAGTCTGGGATCTGTGACTGACCATGGAGAAATCTGAAGCCCAACAGATGAAACAGTAGATAAATGATCTGCTGAAGCCAAACAGATGAAACAGTAGATAAACAATCTGCATAGTCTGTGATGTGTGACAGGACATACAGAAATCTGAAACCAAACAGATGAAAAAGTAGATACAATGGGATCTGTGACTGTTTGGGATATGTGACAGGTCAGAGAGAAATCTGAAACCAGAGAGACGAAACAGTAGATATGATCTGCTTTGTCTGGGTTCTGTGACAGTCCATAGAGAAATCTGAAATCAAAGAGATGTAACATTAGACATGATCTGCAATATCTTGGATCTGTGACAGGTCAAAAAGAAATCTGAAACCAACAGAAGAAACAGTACATATGGTCTGCAATGTCTGGGTACTATAACCAGTCACAGAGAAATCTGAAACCAAAGAGATGAAACAGTAGATATCATCTGCAAAATCTGGGTACTGTGACAGGTCCTAGGGAAATCTGAAATCAAAGAGATGTAACATTAGATATGATCTGCAATATCTTGGATCTGTGACAGGTCAAAAAGAAATCTGAAACCAACAGAAGAAACAGTACATATGGTCTGCAATGTTTGGGTACTATAACCAGTCACAGAGAAATCTGAAACCAAAGAGATGAAACAGTAGATATCATCTGCAAAGTCTGGGTACTGTGACAGGTCCTAGGGAAATCTGAAATCAAAGAGATGTAACATTGGATATGATCTGCAATATCTTGGATCTGTGACAGGTCAAAAAGCAATCTGAAACCAACAGAAGAAACAGTACATATGGTCTGCAATGTCTGGGTACTATAACCAGTCACAGAGAAATCTGAAACCAAAGAGATGAAACAGTAGATATCATCTGCAAAGTCTGGGTACTGTGACAGGTCCTAGGGAAATCTGAAATCAAAGAGATGTAACATTAGATATGATCTGCAATATCTTGGGATCTGTGACAGGTCATAGGCAAATCTGAAACAAACAGATGAAGCAGTAGATATGATCTGCATTGTCTGGGCACTGTGACAGGTCAAAAGGTCAACAGTCAAGTAATCACTCGGCTTGAAGATCAGGAAAATGAGAATTTATCAGCAGTATATATCAATTCAGGGCTGTGGAATG